>JAOTQR010000100.1:6765826-6868603 GCA_025774065.1 Solanum ossicruentum | reverse complement strand
ACCTCTACCACGACCCATAGGTGCTTGCTGACCCCTACCTGCTGGAGGAACTGATGATGATGATGCAACAGCTGACCTAGTAGGTTGTGTTATACCACCCATACCTCTCCTTGGGCAATCCCTAATCATGTGCCCTGGCGCACCACACTTATAACAAACGTCTGTCCCAACATGAAATATACCTAGATGACTCCTTCCATACTATTTACAAGTCTTCCTAGGAGTCATTGATTGGCCTGTCGAATAACCCATTTCCCAGGCGCCTTGCCCTTCACCTCATTGACCAAACTGATTACTTCGAGACCCTTGAAATTGTGGTGGAGCACTGGCTGCAGAGTAGGAGGATGATGGTCTAGGCAGTCTATTAGAAAACTGAGGCCTAAGCTTACCTTGGGATGATGTAAACTGCCCTGTAGATCTGGCTCTTTTGGCCTACCCCCTTTCCAACTCTTGTGTCTTTCTCCTCTGCCTCCGATCCTCCAATTTTTGTGCAAAAGCCTGCATTCTCGCTATGTCCATATCTTTGTCAAGGAAGCAATGGTACAGTCTCTGACCAGATACGCATCCAATCTATCCATATATCGATGAACTCTATCTGCCATAGTAGCAACTACATTAGGAGCATACCTGGCCAGGGAATTAAATTGAAGGCTATACTCCCTCACACTCATATTCCCTTGGTGGAGGTTCAGGAACTGATCTGCACGGGCCTCTCGGATCTCTAATGGCAAGTAATGGTCAAGAAATGCCTCTCTGAACTCTTCCCAGGTAGTTGGAGGTGCATCTATACCCTTAGATTGCTTCCAAGCTTCATACCACAATATAGCCACACCCTTCAACCTATATGTCGCTAACTCGATAGCTTCTGTACCACTTACGTGCATAACATCTAAAGTACGCTGAATCTGATCAATAAAGTCCTGGGGGTCTTCATTAGGATCTGACCTAGTGAAGGCTTGGGGGGTCCAAATTAATAAAATTACGTATCCTTGTACCAGCTACCCTATTCATACCACCGGTACCCATAACTGTACCTTCCTGCCGTTAACCTTGGCCAGCAACTATACAAGCCAATAGTTGGATTGTATTTCTTAGATCCTGAATTGTAACATCGACAGGTGGTTCTAGGAGAATTTCACTACTTCCCTGTTCATCAGGAGATGGAGGAGTTGGAGATATCTGTGATAAAGACTCCTCTCGTACCTCATCTCGTTGTCTCACCTAGCTGGATATACCAACCACCACTTGTACTCTCTTCCCTTTACCTTTGTTCTTCTTGGTTTCGGGTATACTTGTTGTACAAAATAATTTAGGAGTTAGACACAATCCACCTATTATGCTTAGCTCTATGGCACGATCTAAAGAATAAAAAGAAAGTAAAAACTCCTAAATGCCACATAGCCTCCTGCTTATAAATGTGGTGCACAACATATCGACAAACAAGTCTCTACATAGACACGACTTTGTATACTCCCTAGGACAACTTGCTCTGATACCACTTCTGTCATGCCCAAAAGTCCCGTTAGGGTGACTGACACCCGCTGCCGATAAGGCTCGGGAGAACAAACCTGTATCTATGTGCTTTCTATACCTATTATAAGAGATTTCTACCTTTAACATGCCTTTAAGAAGATAAACAGTGATAGCAAGCCAAAAGGAAATGCATATGACTAGGCCGTTGGGGCCACGACGTTTAAAGTACGAGACATGACCACACTTTAATTTATATAGTCTACAAAGCCTCTAGAGAAGAGAAAGTATCTGATAAGGGTTGGGACAGGCCCCGCCTCAACTAACTGTACAATATAAACATATAAGCTCTAGACACACATAAAGCCTAGAGCAACCTAGAGCTTGGTATCAGCAGTTGGATAACCTGTACTCTTACTGGGGGGATCTATTAACACCTGTACCTGCAACATGAAATGCAGGTCCCCCGTAAGAGACGTCAGTACGAGATATTGTACTGAATATGTAAGGTAGGATAGACTAAATGTGAAGTAATAACTCAAATGAAATCATGCACTGGTGCAAGATTAGAGACCACCTTTGGCTATACTTTGGAAACATATACTTTATGCTTTTTATATTACTTTACTTTTATTGTATAATCTGTGCATAGCTGTAATACAAATGACTAACTGATCAATGGTAAAACTGTATCGAGATCATCCCTGGCGAGGTTATTCCTTAACCCCTCGGGCTACCACCCATGATAGGATCGTCCCTGGCTAGGTGATTCTTCCACCCCTTAGGCTACTACCCATCAATAAACAATGTATCAAGATTGTCTCTGGCTAGGTTCTTCCTTAACCCCTCGGCTATCACCCGTGATAGGATCGTCCCTGGCTAGGTGATTCTTCCACCCCTCGGGCGATAATCCATCAATAAACTATATACTTTATCTTTCAATTACCTTTGAGATGATACTTTTGATGGTCACAATATTGGAGCTGTAGCATTGTAGATGTAACATACGACATGTAGATAATCACACAAGACAATATGACAATGAAAAGAGTACGTTACATAAATAATGAAATGCGTATGAGATGAAATAACTCGTGAACTTTATTTGGTAAAAAGAACCCATGTTACTTGGTATCCATGTATGTATGCAGATTTGAAGGTGACTATGCATGGGGGCATATGAACATGTGCAAGAGTGTAGACATAGTTAATAATTGTATCGGAGTTGGTAAGTGCCTTTATGTACCAAGGAAGGATCTATGTTTCATTCCAAGTAATACGAAATCAAGTAGCCTTACATACCTCGTTGTATGACCTCACTATTACCTCAAGATAACCTTTCCTTCCTCCAAATATTTATATATAATATAGTAGGTGATAAAACTAGCATTAACATCCAATAAATACATCTTGGCAGCCAATCACATAACAAAACGATACACGGACAGCAAGCGGGTATCTATAAACCCGAGCGTATTCCTTCAACCTTTCCACTCCTAATCATATTTTTTTCTAATACATATTTTTAGGTACACATCATGTACAGTCTATTTTAGTGCTAGAACAGTATTACAATAGCCCACAAAGCACAACACGTAACAATTCTACACAATCTACAAATGGACAGCATAACGTTACCTCCCTTCGCTACATTTCGACGTCGACAATTTCAAACCTATTCCAACTCTAACAAAACTGTTCCAACATCATCTATACATAAAACAGCCTTGATCCAGTTTCAAAACAGTAACAAATCAGTCATTAAGGATGTGAGGCAATAGCCTTCCATCCAACAACTCACAAGTTCATACTAAGAACACAATTGCGATATCATATAAGGACTCACTTTTGTGGACTGTACAAGTGGTGAAGCAGCCCTTTTACATTACTATAAAACCAACCTTTGTTAAATGCATAAGTACTATTTCATAATACAACTGACCAACAAGAGAAAATCCTCTTAATGAACAAGAAAAGTGTACAAGAATCCTTGGGATACATGCTGTCCAAAATTTCCAGCATATGTGTGATTAGCTTCTTCCTTTGGTTTTCATAAACAAACCATATTAAGTGCATAAGTAGATTTACTTACCTTTAAACTCAGGGTTTAGAGCTTCTTTAGGGATCCTTGTAAGGTTGTGAAACTTGTCTTTCACCCCTTTGAAAGAGAGCAAAGAATAATCAAGAAAGCAGTTTTTTCTTGTCTAAGTTGAAATGAATTTAGTGTGCTGTTTTTATCCCTTTTTAAAAGCTTTCTTGGCCGACCTTCTCTAGAACCTTTGACCAAATATTAGTAAATATTAATAGGCTAGTGATGAAACAGCTTGTCCCTCACAATTGGGCCTAATTGGGTTCCAAAGTTGATGGGCTTGGGATGCCTGTTTTCCAACTTTCTCTTAGTTAGTTTTGGGCCCAAATGGTCAAGTGGGCTGTGATATATTTGAGACCTTTTTAATATCCTTCTTAGGCTGAAAATATAGTACATGGGTGATGCTAAAACATGGGCCAAATTTACATCCTTAACACGGACTTTATTCATAATCGGATTTGGACTAATTTGACGTCGAGCCTCGTCTCCATTTAGCTAGAAAATTTAAGTCAAGTAAGTAGGTGACTCACCTGCTAGCTTACTAAGTCTTACGAGAACCTCAATCCTCTTACTTCATTTAAGGCCATGATTTCCTCAATTTGATACAAAACATGTCTACACTAAACCCTCTTAAGCGTTACACCCACATATCTCCCTATAACATAAGATTCAAGCATCTTCAAAAACGGCCGCTAATTTGACCAAACCATGTCATGTTTCATTTGTATTATATTGGTATTGTAAGGTGTGGGGTGTTACACAAATTCCCATTCATATGCAACCTTACCAAGCTTCCTCAACACCTTATAACAGCCCACAAACCATAAACTCAATTTCTTTCCTTGCCATCTGGACCAAACCCTTCATGGGTGGGACTTCCAAGATAACCAAATCATCAACACCAACACCTATACCCTACCATAGTATCTAAAGACACCATCTCCCCTCTTCAGAGAAAACCTCCACCTTACCATCCTATACTAAGACCTCTAACTCTATCAAGATGGGGATCAAGGCCTTGCTTAACTAGACCTCTTCAACCAAAGAAGATCCAAAACCATCAAAGCCACTCTAGAACCCTTCTCACTTCACCCTACTTCACCTCCTTCGAAATTGACAACATCACCCTCAAATGATTCATAAGCTCTTCCTCACTTCCGGAAACAACCTGACACATCATTACCAAGAACTACCACAACATAACAAGGTAGGGATTATAGACCCTATTCATGATACCTATTGTCATGACCCAAGCCTAGAGACTAGATGTGACCGGCGAATGGCGAACCTGAAGGAACCCCAAAGAAGCCTTATCGAGATCATCACACATCCTTGGTCGCAGAAACAGATAGTTCATCATAAGAAATATAAACAAGGGGAAATTGAGTCTATGGGAGAGAGACTTATATTTAAATAGCTTGAATATCATAAGTGAGTCAAAGCTCAAGCATAATAACATATTTGTCCAACAATATCTCTAATAGAACTTATTGGGGGCCAAGACAAGCAACCAGGCTCACCCTCATAGTCAAGTATACCAAAAAGGAAAGATAGTCTTCAATACATAGCATAAGAACATAGATATTATCCTCAAACACGAGGACTCACCAACTAGCTTGAATGGAAGCCACTAGCCACGTGGAGGAGGAAGATGACCAAATGGAGCTCCAGTCCTACATAGTAACATCATGTAGGCATAGAATATGTGTTAGTATATTTGAATATACTAAGTATGTAGGATGCACTGCAACAAGAGATAGGCGACATAATCGAAATGCATAAACATAGACAATGATAGCATAGTAATGGTATGACATGTATGAATGATGCTTGAAGTAAAATCATGCTTATACAAATCATAATACATAAGTAGAAGTAGACCATCATCATAGACCAAGCAACTAGTGCTTAGAATCCAAGGTTTGGCACTCCTTTAGAGGGTGATCAAGGTATATACCCCTTAAAAAGTAGATGAACATCACACCCTTCATCAAGGTGGCCAAGCTATCAACCCCTTAACAATGGCTAATGGACATCCTGCCCTCTATTTAGGTGGCCAAGGTATCAACCCCTTGCCAGTTAGTGGAAATTATACCCTCCAATTAGGTGTTCAAGGTATCAACCCCTTACCGGTTAATGGACATCACACCCTCTAATTAGGTGGTCAAGGTATCAACCCCTTAACAATGGTTGGTGGACATCACACCCTCCACCAAGGCGGTTATCTTATAATAACATAGATACTTCTCATAAACAGAAAGCATATATACATTCATTTCATTATCATAAAGTCATTCAACTCATAAGACATGCTTTGGACCTTCAATTCCTCAAGAAACCACATCCAGACATTTTATCAAACACTTAGAGGGTGTGTAGTGCTAATGTAAAACCATGCAATTTAAGAGTGAAATCATGCTACTAAATTCAATGTAAAAGCTTTAACAGATACTTGGTAATACCCTCAAGCAATAGACATCAAAATAGTTCACCAAACCATTCAATAGATCTTATATTCATAGCTCAAAACATGGTAAAACATTCACAATCTCACCAGCTCAAACATAGTGTGTAGTGATTCTCATAATAGATAAGACTCATGAGTAAATCAACTTTAATCATGCAATTCTTAAGAAAAAGAAGCTTGGGCATCCTGGCTGAATGTAACCCATGAAAGAAACCCATATACCTTAGCTTTGGAGAACACTTGAAAAAGATTGGAGATGGAGACTTGAAGCTTGAATGAAATCCTTGAAGAAATCCTTAAGATTGGCCTTGAGTGTTGGGACTTGACTTTAGGGAGAAATATGAGTCTAAGTATTTGAGAGGATATTGGGGAATGTTAATGATGGTATGAGGGTGAAATAAGGCTAAGTATAGGTATTTTCACCTATGGAGACCCTTAGGCCCAAGACTTACAAGTCTTGGACCGAGTACAAAAAATAGACTCAAAATGGTACACTGGCTCGTTGAGGAAGCGGCATGCCTGACACACTATTTTTTGCATTCTTGAAAAATTTATAATTCGATTTGGTTGCTTAAAAATCAAGGTTAGACCCTTTACCTCCTAAATTTGACCTCCCGAACAAGAATATAAAGTCAAATTTTTGAAATAACAAACGGATTTTTATATATATGAAAATTGTGATTCCGTGCATTTTCGAGGCACATTTTCGGACACTTTTGGGCTTGTTTCACCTATAGACATAACTGGTGCATAAGTCAAACCAAAAGACACCACCCAAAATTCAAAATATCGGAAAGGACATTCACTAACTCATTGATCACCGGAAATAACTCAATAGAAATAACTTAGGTTCAACACCTCCAACTCTTACAAGCTAATAAAGGCAACCCTTAAAGACCAATTGCACCTTAAGACATGAAATGGACTTATCCCTTCACTACCACTCAAAGATGGGTTTAATATGGAATTGGAATTTGACCTTATGGGTTCTACAACTTGTGGAGACACAATATGCATGTAACCCATCCATCCCAAGAATAACATTAAAATCCACCACATCTAATCCAACAAAACCATAAGTCCAGACCTAAATCCAACATGACCATGGAACAAATTTAATATACCTTTCTAGCAACAATAGACCCACTAATGGGATAGACACCAAAAAGCCCACATAACAATCCAGAACACACATGAAGCCCACTAGCAACAAAAGGAATAATGAAGGGAATAGAGACACCCGAAGCCTCCCATGCATGCACAACAAGGTCAAAGGAAACTTCAATATTCCGGTAGCAACAAATCGGGCGCCTCATCCACCCCTTGCCTCCTTTTAAGAGAATAGAACTGATTACGTCTTGGAGCACCTCCTTGATCAATATAACCATCTTGGGCCTCTTGATTCGCATGACCACCTTGACCTTGAGGACGACCCTCCTTACACTTGTTCCGAAAGTAAGGGCAGTCAATAAGCTTGTGGCCTACTCTCCCACACCCATAACATGCACTTGAATTCTTTAAGCATTTTCCATGATGATGCTTTTCACATTTTAGGCATTTTGGTAAACTCATTCCACCATTGCCACCTTGGAACCTTGGTTTATACATTCCTTCCATAGCAAGCCTCTTGTTTGGAGCACTAGAAGACCCTTGACCTTGAAACTCAACACCTTGTTGGAACTGGTCATCCTCAAACTGAGCCCTCTTGGACTCTCCATTCCTCTTCTTCCTAACCTTCTCACCCTCAAGTTGTTTGACATAAGTCATGAGGTAGGACAAATCCATATCATTAATCAACATAGCGGGCCAACATTCTTCACTTACTAGATCGGAGACACCCATCATGAACTTGTTCATTCTAGCCCTTAGGTCGGCAACCAAGTGAGGAGCATACTTAGAGAATTGGTTGAACTTGAGGAAATACTCCCTCACACTCATTGACCCTTGCTTCAAATTATAAACTCCTCCATCTTGGCCTCCCTAAGCTCAAAAGTGAAGAACCAATTAAGAAAAGATGCCTTAAACTCCTTCCATAGAACCACACTATTGTTTCCCTTCTCCTCCATCCATTGAGTAAACCATATTTGTGCTACCCCCTTGAGTTGGTAAGATACCAACTCCGCCTTATCTTTCAATCTAACACCCATGATGGCTAATACCTTATAAATCTCATCAATAAACTCTTGTGGGTCCTCATCCACCTTTGAACCACAGAAATCCGGTGGGTTGATCCTCATGAAGTCTCTTGCTCTAGATCCCAAGGTAAAAGCATGAGGAGCTTGGGCTCCTTGATTAACTTGATGGGCCATAGCTTGAGCTAGCAAGGTGAGGGCATCCTAAAGCTCACCATAGGCCGGTTGTTCCTCAGAGCGCATGCTCTTCTTCCTCTTATGCTAGGCATGATTATCTAGCATGGTAAAGAACAATGTTCGGGAAGGGGGAAACTTACTTCAACTCTATAGCATGACTTAGAACATGAAGAAGGGAAACATCTCCTAAAATGTCTCACAGCCTCTTACTCATAGTTGTGGTACACAACACAACCATGAATAAGACTCTAATCGATGTAATGTTTTGGACTTCAAGGATCTAAAAAGCTAGTGCTTTGATACCAAGTTTGTCATGATGCAAGAGTAGGGCCTAGACGTGACACAGTCCATGGGGAACCCGAAGGGACCCCAAGCAAGCCTCTTAACTTATCATTACACATCCTTGGTCGCGAAAGCAATAAGATATAAATAAAAGATTGTAAATAGGGATAATCGGGGCTAAGGGACATCTTTCATAGCATAAAACATCATAGAGTCAAGAGAGTCAAAGCTCATAGCATCAATACATATCTTTTCCAATAACACCTCTAAACATAGAATTCAGCGGGGGCTAAGACAAGCAACCGAACTCACCCTCACAGTCAAAATATAAAATAAAGGAAGAGAGTTCTAATACATGACATAAGAGCATAAACATTATCCCCAGAATGGAGGACTCACCAACTAGCTTGAGAGAAAGATAGCACTAGCCACGTGGAGGAGGATGCTCAAGTGGGGCTCCGGTTCCTACATGTTGATATTATTTAGGCATAGAGTATGCGTTAGTATGTTTGAATATACTATGTATGTGGGATGCAATGCAATAAGAGATAGGCAACATATCAAAATGCATAATCATAGTAAGAGTTAGTATATTAGCAACATGACATGCACGAACAATGCTTGGAGTAAAACATGTTTGGAAAATGATCATACTTACATAGCTTGTTTAACCAAATAAGATGACATGCTTAGATAATCCAAATACCTTGTACTAGAGGGTGAGAGATATAGCATGAGTCACAACTCCTTCTAGTAGGTAATGGGTAGTACATGAGATAATGAATAACACTTGAGGATGGAAGGTAGCATAGGTCATAACCCCTACATGTGTGCATGAGATAATACATAACCCTACATTGCATATGAGGGTGAGGTGTACCACATAGTTAATAATCCCTTCATATGAGCACATTACATAACCTCAAATCAAACACGATTGTAAGGAGTACAACATAGTTCATAACCCCTTCATGTGATATGAGTAAGTGAGTAGCATTGATTAGTACATGAAGGTAAGGTGTGTAACATAGCTCATAACCACTACATGTAGAAATTGGCCTTGTACTAGAGGGTAAAGCATATATCATAGTTCATAACCCCTTCTAGTAGGCTTCACAATTCACAAGAGCATAAACCTTAGCATAAGGACTTTATAACTCATCAACATGGGAGCCCAACACTTCACTTGCAATAACATGGGTTCTTTACATGATTTAAAAACACATATATGCATTCCTTTCATCAGTATAAGCCACTTTACTCATATACCATGTAATAGACCATCAATAACTCAAGAACCCTAATCTGGACATTTTATCAAACACTTGGTCGGTATGTAGTGCTAGTGTAAAACCATGCAATTCAAGAGTGAAATCATGCTAGAAAGCTCAATGTGAAACAATCAATATATACTCAGTAACATCCCCAAGTAATATACATCAAAGCCCTTCATCAAATCTCATAATAGATATTAGATTCATAGCTTAACACATGCTAAAACAACCATAATTCCATGAAATCCCAACATAATGTGCAGTGAAATTCATAATAGATAAGATCCATGAGTAAATCAACTATAAATCATGCAATTTGGTTAAAAAGGAAGCATAGACACCATGGGTGAAAGGACCCAATGGTTGAAACCCACAAACCTTGACTTTGGAAATCCTTGAAGAAGATTAGAGATGGAGACTTGAAGTTTGAATGAGAACCTTAAGATCCGGATGAGTTTGAGACTTGGAATTTGGAGATCAAATATTGTCTAAGTATTTTGGAGAGTATTTGTGAATGCCTTGTATGATATGATACTGAAGTAAGGCTAAATATAGGTATTTTTCACGCATGGGAAGGGTTATGCCCAAGACCCAAAAGCCTTTGATCGGACAATAAAAATTGTGCAAAAATTACACAGGGGCGCATCTCGCCACAAATGCGCACCACTCACTGGAAATCAACACTTTGAAATTTGAAATTGTGATTCATTCGCTCTAAAATTGTGGTTAGACCCTTTACCCACTCAATTTGACCCTCTGAACAAGAATATGAAGTCGAATATTTGAAATAACGCATGAAGTTTGAGATATGTGGAAATTACAATTCTGGGCACTTTCGAGGCGCATTTTCGAGCACTTTTTTGGGTCTTTTCATCTGTGCAGGGTCTTTTCCCATGGAAAGACTTGATAGGCTCATTAGTAGCAAATTGATCCACCAACGACACTGGGTGTAGTCTCTGGTAGTGTCACCAGTGTTGCTTGTGCTGTTGTCATATCAACCTAGAGTCATTGGATCTCTATCTGAAGGGCCGTGAAGTTTGATGGCTAGGACTTGCTCAAGCTCTGCTATAACCTTGCCTCGAAGGCATTAATGCAGGCATCCACGATAGAGAGAGTAAATAGTAGGGACTATGAATGCCTGTATACGACCCTCCGATTTTGTAATCGCCTGGTGGACCCATGGCCTAATCTGATGAACAAGCTGAGTCAATTGCAACTCAACATGAGATAACCTTTGCGTAATGGCCTATATAAATATGGTAGACATGTAAACCATGCCTGCCGGAGTAGCCTATGATGAGGTGGCTGGTGGTGTAGGAACACAAATAGTGGGCACCCTCTCCTTATCTGCCTCGGGCTGCGGGGGGCATATCCTCAGTAGCAGCACCAGTGGCATTGGTCTGTGGAACCTTAGGTGGAGACGCTGGGGCAAACATCTCTGGCGTAGGAGCAGGCTGGTGCTATGCTCACTGGAGTACCACCAGGTTCTTCTCAGCCTTGATCAAGCTGGTATCCTAAGTATGTTGGGCCTCAATTAGCGAGTCCAGTTGGTGTAAGCTCTCCACCCTAAAATCTAGGCAGAGACTATATATCAAGTAAGGGAAAAGGATGGAGGTAGACCTTTTCAGGGCAGCCTCATAAATCTGCTCGATGATGAGGTGAGTCCAATCAATATCATAACCAACCAAGATGCTGGCAACTAGTACTGCATGCTTCAGCATCAAAGTATTATTAGCAAGAGTCAGTCGGATGTGTGATCTAACAATCACCTAACAAAATTTGGTGGGGAAACTGTGTGAAGCCTGATGATATTCATGCTCCAATAACAAAGTGGTCTCTATCAGCAATTAACTTAACCGAAGGTTAGGGTCAAATCCACAGGGAATACGGGGCTTGACTACAAGAATCCACTACTAATCATTTCAAGCATAAATAACTAAAATCCCTAAATGGGGGAGGGGGGGTTGTGATTCAAAAACAAGGTGAAATAAACACTACACTAAGATGCGAGGAAACACTCAATGTTAGAGACAACTTAGGAAATGTTTTTACCGTGGTTCGTTGACTTGATTAACCTAGGTAACATAACTACAATTGGAAATTTGCATGAAGGACAATAACTTAGGTTCTTCCAGCCCTCTTGTGAAGGTAAAGGTTGAATTTCATCATGGCATTTGGTTGGCCACCATGGCGTGCCAACTAATCGTTACCAATTGTTCCAGTCAGCCTACCCTTGGTCAAGTTTGATTGATTAGATGAGAACGCATCAACCAAATCCTGTCATCTGCTTCCTTTTTCCTATTCATCACTAACTTGGTCGGGCTAGTGATAGTAGGGACCACCAAATGACAATCATAATGAAGGGAAATAGACAATACATGCAAACCCTAATCATGAAGGCAATAAACCTAGGTTATGTCAAATCAACTGCTCATGATTCCACAACCCCAAGTTATGAGTGCTTAGCTACTCATGGCTAAGGCAAAACAAGAAAAAAGACTAAATGACATAGTTGAGAGTTTTACAAAAAATACTAAAGATTGTAGGCACCACAAGTTGCAAACCCAAAAGCTTGATTGATCAACTATGAGTACAAAGCAATATTTACAATCCCCAAAATGGGTTTTCCAAGAGAGAAAAATAAACTAATCTAAAATCCTTAAATATTCTTGAGAGAATATTCAAAGGCAAGTTCTATCTTTTAAAAATTTGCGGTTCCCCAAATAAAAACATAACTTAATGTATATATAGTGCTTACAAATAAACCATAGAAATAACACAGAAAAGACAACTGGCAGCTGGTATGCCTTGCAGGTACAACTTGTAGGGTGACCTACGACTCGTATGTTCCTCTCGTATTCTTGGACTTCAATTTTTTGATCCAATATTGTGGCTCTCTGATTCCTACTACGAGTCTACCTGTATGAGTCGTGGTGAGACTTTTGACTTATAGGATGGCCTCCTAGGGGTGACCTCCACTAAGCATATTTCTGAATTTTGATCTCTGTTTCATGCTACGACATACCCTATGACTCGTAGCTTGAGCTACGACTCTAGGTGAACTCGTATGTCCTATGCTTTAGCAAATTCTGTAACTTTTCTTTAAAATCATAACAACCTAACTTTTATACAAGAACAACACAAAAACACATAAAAACCATAAAAAGTCGCATTAAGAACTCACTTGTTTTGGACATCAAATGTGCTGTATTTTGACAACACATCAACACCCTCAACTTAGAATTATTGCTTGTTCTCAAGCGACAACTCAATCTAAGCAGACAATGAGAAATACATAGTAGCTACACTAATGGCATATATAACAACTCCTTTGATTCAGGTACCCAACTACCATTTGTAAAACAGGATTGCGAGGTTATTAAGCAAAACCAAAACATAATGAGATACCTGGCAATCCAACTATGACAATCTAAGGAGCATCAACTATCCACAATTGCTGGTATAGTTGTGTGCTACTCAAGCAGTTCAAATGCCCTCACTGGAAAGAAGTCCCTCATACTTACTCAAATAAGATTTAGAATTTAGGGACTGAGCAAGCATTCTCACTCTCACAATTGAAGTTCATGCATACTGACTAACGTCATAGGCTTGCCTCTATACTCATCTTCTGGCTTGGTGATAAAGTGGATTAGGATCACTTTAGAACTTATAGGCTTGTAACATAGATTCAGGGGGCTTTGGTATGGCATTTTAGGCAAGTAGTGACCAAAAGATATCCTTAAACCATGTTTACCAATATTTTTTTCTTTCATAACCCAACCATTTTCAATAAATCTACCCTTATTCTCCTGTTTTGAACTTTTCTCGAGTGCTATCTTTCTATTTTCAGTCGTGCCTTATTTCTGAACTCAATTCTTGCTACTTTTTCTCAATTCAAGGAACTTTTCTCTTCTTTTTCTTCACTTGGTTCATGATTTCTTTAATTTCTTCCTTTATTTCTCAACTAACCACCTCATTTTCATTACTTTACCACAATAAGGGCCACCCTCAACTTAGGCTTTTAGCCTGAGATGAGGTACACAATATATATTCCTCAAACTAGGGCCATAACTTGTAGCCACCCTCAACTTAGACTTTTAGCCTCAATTAAGGTTCACATGTCCAAGGACAAACCAGGGTCAATATCAAGGTATTTTCATCAAGCAAGTTTAAGCTAGAAAGTGTCAAGAAAGAATGAGTCAATGATAAGCTCAAAGATTTAGGAAAAGTGATACTCTCACTCATTTGGTGGGTCATTTTAGGCTAAAAGTGGGTTCACTCAAAGAATAGAGGCCTAAGATCCTTTCCATATCCACCACATCACCAAACCAATCTTAGAGTACTAAGGCAAGTTCTGAGTCCATACAAGATGCATGAATGCAGTAAAATAAGCTCACAACACATATGACATTGTATCCACAATCAAGTATAGACTAACAAGTCATGCTTTCAGTCTCAGCTTACCTTCACAATATCAGAGCAAACATTACTAGATATTCAAAAATGTATGAATGCATTAACAACCATAATCTCAAAAACTTTTAGGGTACCCATTTTTTTTATCAAAACTTTAAAACGCAACTAAAGACTATGTATATGCCAACAAATAACACTACTATGAATTTACACATTATCTACATTACCGAAACAGGCCGGTTCAATAGAAAATAAAACATCCACAAGGAAAAACAAGCATAACAAGAAAACCTTGGGATCAAAAATAGGGGAAGTTATGGATTTGAGGTTACTCAGACTTCGCCTTAATCCATAACTTCCCACATCCCACAAAAATAGGATACATTTTCCTCAAAGTAAAATCACATAGAATACAAAAATACACAAATATAACATAGAGATATATATACATTAAAAATCAACATTTAAAGACTAATATCCAAAATCAAAGTTAGAAAACATCATTTAACACAAACATTCAAAAACAACATAATAATAAAAATTATCTTAAGAAAAGGACAAAATATCCATAATGACAAATGAAGAACTGGGGTCAAACATCATGGTGCGTTAAGCACCGATCTCTGGATTATATGTGGGGTCCTGAGGTGCCATCTTCTCCGCAGCAGTATAAGAACTGCTCTCTCCATGTGGGGTGTACTGCTCCCGATCTCTCTGAATAACTACCAACATTTGCGACTCCTGTACCACCTTCTTAGGTATGGTCTCCTCCTGTGGTCTCGGTCTCTTCTAATATGGCTCTCGATCCTCATCATGCTCAAGGGGCCTGTTTCCACGGATGTCTAGACGATCGGCTAGCCACTCAAATGCCTCATCGCTTGCTAGTAGGTAATAGGCCACCCAGTTCTTTTTGTGATAAGAGACATGATGATCTAAAGTTGACCCTTTCATCGGTTCTTTTGAAAAACTTAGCTAATGGAATTCCTTTGAACTTGACTTGATGGAAGAGGCCCATTATGACCTTAAACCACATAAATGAGCTTGAATTGAGGGCTTGAAAGTGAACTTAGCTTGATCTTGAAGATCTCATACTTAGACTTTTTCAACAAAGTCACCTTCATGGGAGGCCACACAGGCGGTGTAGTGTCACACGGGCCATGACACTGCTAGTACCCCTCTCCTTAGAAAATTTCCATGATCAAGCTACGAGATGGTGATTCTATACTTAGAAACATTTCATTTCGGAAGCCTTACGGTAGACCACACGGGCTGTGACACCCTATATGAGCCGTGAATTTGGCCGTGTGACCATATTTGTTCCCAAAATTGTGGGATTTCAAGACAAGACCACCACATGGTCCTTGAAGTGTCACTAGGATCGTGGTAGGTCCAAGTATTGTGTGCCTTAGTTTAAAACACATCCTCCAAAGGCCAAGGGCCACTCTTTGGAGACTCCATATGGGCCGTGTGACCTCACAGAGACTGTGAGGGCTCCCATGGATTGTCACCTTGGTCTAAATCATTTTTGGAACCAAATTTCCATGCACTATTGAGGTGGTACAAATTTTGGGTCCTTATAATCACTACACAACTTCAGTCTAAATTTGTTCTTCGTTACCTTAGGACTCTTTCTTGTTTTATAGGATTGTAGCAACCTGGAACAATGAAGGATTATTTCTATCTCAATATAAATATATTAGGGACCTTATCAATCTGTCATAACCCAAGCCTAGGGCCTAGACGTGGCTCGATGAATAGGAACCTGAAGAGACACCAAATAAATCTCTTATCATATCAATCACATATCCTTGGCCGCAGAAGCAAATTAAATAACAACAAGAGATATAATAAAAAGGAAAGTGGGACTAAGGGAAATCTTGATATTCATAAAAGCATAAAATAGTGAAGCTCATAGCATAAGTACATCATAATATCCAACAACACCTCTAACATGGAATGGATCAGGGGCTAAAACACTTTCCGGGCTCCCTCATAGTAACAAATATTCAACCTAAAGAAGTCTCAAAATAACAAGAGTAATATAGATAGTGTCCTTGGACTTGAGGACTCAACAAAGCTTGCTTCAAGGGTTTGTACTAGAGAAGGATGATCAAATGGAGCTTCAGTCCTACATGATAATATCATGTAGGTATAAAGTATGCATTAATACACTTGAATATACTAAGTATGTGGGATGCAATGCAACAAGACAAAGGCCAATATAGTCAAAATGCATAATCATAGGCAATGGACAAGTATAATCTCAATATGGCATGCATGGTTAATGCTTGAAGTAAAATATGCTCGTAAATCATTCAACTTACATAATATGTAATACATGTGTGGGAGGACACCTTAACCAACACAGACCAAGTATCTATAACTTGGAATAGAAGGCATGATGCCCCCTCGGTCAGGTGGACGAGCATGACACTCCCCATCTAGGTGTGGTCTACTTGCCAAGGCAAACCAAACATGATAACATGAACTAGATGGATGCGCTAGTATAACAAGGGTAATAATCATAATCCTATGGTTGCACATAGTTTAGAGACTAAAGACATTATATAAGGACCCATTGAGTTAAGCCCCATCTTAAGCCTCAATTGGTAATAACTCTAATCCCACAGAATACTTGAAATAATCATAATTTGTATAACTTGTAAGAAACATGAAATATGACATGAGTAGCTCTTAAGACAAGCTTGACCTCTAATGTTGAACCTAACTTGAAGCATGAGAGTAAATCATAATCATACATGAACACTTGCTTTAATATGAATGACTCATAAGAAGTAAAAATCTTGAAATAGATACTTTTCATGAATTCAATATATACTTGAAAACCCTTAACCGTCATGAAGCCACTTGACTTATAAATCATGTAATAGACCATCAATAAGTTGAGAATTATTAACATGATATTTTATCAAACACTTGGTGGATTAATGATGTTTGTTCAAAATCATGCAATTCAAGAGTAAAATAAGATGAGAAAACTTAACGCAAATCCACCCACCAACATATACTAAAACCCTCATGTAGATTACCTTGAAATCCATTATAAAAGTTCATAATATCTCATAGTTTCATAACTCAAACCATGTATAGTCTCAATGGACAAAATCAATTCATGGTAGAAGCTTGAAATAGATGATCATGCATAATCAATCAATATTTCATAAAACTCCAACATAATTTATATTCATAATCCATAATAAGAGATACCCATAGGTAATACAACTTGAAAACATTCAATTTTCATAAAAGGGAAGGTTGGGCTCCATGGGTAAAAGGACCCAATGGATGAAACTCACATACCTCAAACATGGGTTTTCGTGAGATAAGCTTGAAGGAAACTTAGAGCTTGATATGAACCCTTGAGTTCCAAAGTTAAGCTTGAAATCCTTGAATTTGGAATGAGATATTTGTTGAAGTCTTGGAGAGGTTTTTGAGTGATATAGAGTTGAAAAATGGATAAGAATAAGAGATTTCACATTTAAGTGGGCATGGGGTCATGACCCCAATGCCCTTGGGTGCATAAGAAAAACCAAGGAAAATATTTTATTATTCGCATCTAGTCCACAATGCAGACCAAACGGGATGGAGGAATCACAATGCTCCGCACCGAGGCCACATCGCGCCTGGGGCACGGATGCTCTCTAGAAATAAAAAATTAGTGAAAATTATTTTTCACTATGGGTCTTCTAAAATCTGGGTCATACCCATTTCCCACTAAAATTTTTCCACTGATCAAGAATATGAAGTTGAATTTTAGATATCATATATTATGAGATATATGGAAATTACGATTATGAGCATTCTGAAGAAAATTTTGGGGGCGTTCCAATATGGCTTCTTGTAGTCCTGATTGCTCGCCTATGCAACCTGTATCGAATCTATTATCTACATTTGGTGTTCCTTTTGATGATCCTACTTTATATTGTAGCACCATTGGAGCTCTACAGTACCTCACCATCACTCGACCAGACATTGCTTTTGTTATGAACAAGGTATCCTAATTCATGAATTATCCCCAATATGTTCACTGGACATCTGTGAAACAAATTTTACGTAATGCTAAAGCTATTTCTTCCCATGGCTTGTCCTTTAAATGGACTTCAAATAGCTTGCTTCATGGATTTTCTTATTCGGATTGGGGGGAGATGTGGATGATAAAAATTCACCACTAGTTTTGTTATATTTCTTGGTGATGACTTGATCTCTTGGTCTTCGCAGAACCAACGAGCTATCTCTCAATCTAGCACTAAGGCTGAGTATTAGGCATTAGCCACCTAAGCATCTGAAATTACTTGGGTTGAATTCCTTCTTCGAGAAATAGGTTGTTGTACATGTGCTGGTCCTATCATTTGGTGTGATAACCTTAGTGCTACCTACTTAACTGCTAATCCCATTTTCCACTCCCGTGCAAAACTATGGAAATTGATTTTCATTTAGCTTAGGATAAGGTTCGTGCTAGACTTTAAGTTTGCTATGTGAGTACTATAATCAAGTTACTGATTTGCTCACCAAGCCCTTATTAAACTCTCAGTTCCTTGATTTAAAAAGCAAGTTCGCAGTAGTGCAGCTCCCTGCTCAACTTGAGGGGGAATGAAACAACAATGTTTGCAGCATTTTAGTCCAACTAGGGTTAGTCTCGTATCTCCTAATTTGTGTTGGTTTTGTTATTGTAGTTGTGTTACTATAAGACTCTTAAGTTTGGTATTATATATATTCCCTCCGGTAAATCACAAAATATATAATTGAAAGGCTTATTACACCTTATTCCTTTATTTTATACACAAGAACGGTAATAATTGTTTGCTTGACTTTGTTAGTACATTCATATGTAATTTCCAATTTTTCTCATATATATTTGATAATATCACAATATGATATATTCTCGCATATCCACCACTAATAGAGTTGTATAGAACATTCTTTTCCTTAGAGTTTGTTTGAATAACCTTTTGTTCATCAATATAGTTTTCTAAATAGTTTGACCATAGTCTAGTTTCTTTTCATCTTTCTTGACAAGAGGAATATGACCATCTCAAAGGTTGATGACTCTTCAAATACTTTTATCATAGGATTTGATAATTGTATTCATTCTTACTTTTCAAAAAGAGAAATGTTTGCCATTGAAGTAACGAGGTATGATTTGTGAAGTTCCTTATTTTAATAATGCTCCAATAGTAACATAGCTTGATATGATCTTTTCTCACTTATTGTTAAGAAATACATTGTGAAAACTTGCTCTAATATATATTAGAAGTGCAAGAAGGGGAGGGGTGGGATCGAGTGATTTGCCCCCCCCCTCCCCTTTTTTAAAGTTGACAGACTATTTTTAGTAATTGGCTTTTGATAATTGCAACCCAACTCAACACACAACCAGGAACGAAAGTGTAAAAAGTAAAATTGACACCAAATATTTTTACACTGATTGAAATTCATAATAGATTTTTGTCCAGCACCTTTGGTTGCATTGGTATTCTCCTCTAATTCATTTAATTTATTCTTGCACAAAGCTGGAGTATATTTTATGACTATACTCATGTCTTTTTCCTCACACAAACATTTTTGATACAATAGCCTCACAAACAATAATTTTCTCTCTATTTTTTGTACACATTGTAACCCTAATCCCATTCTAACATAAGGCCATAATAATCGTCTAGAATCCAACCATAATCCAAGTTCTCAAAGAAATACAATACTTATTTAAAATAAGAACAAAGAACATGAGAAGATTCAAAATGTTTGGATGTCTTTTTCTCCTTTCAGTGGCCTTTCTATAATAGTAGAAAAATCTATTGGAGTTAGTGAAGAGAAGTAAATCCAAGAGAGTTGATTCTTGAAAAAATGATTGAGTGATCCTATTTTCAGAAGAAAATTCTTGATTGACTTTCTAGCTAAGATGATTTCTTTTGAATCTTCTGCTTCAAAGTTTATTCAATCTAAAAGAGAGAGAACCAAAATTCTCTTAAGAGGAAAGGACTTTATGCATTCCTTGATTGCATCCTTAATTACCACAATTTAATTGATTCCTTTTCATGGTGCCTCAATGTAATTCTTCTTGGTACTTGATTAACTTCACAAAATTTCTTGCTTGTCTTTCTAGGTGCTTGATTTCTTTTTGGCCTTGACTAATTTTCTTTTTACATATCTTTCACAATTTAAACGGTCAATACTAAAATCAATACAAGGTTTTGATCTCTAAATCCATCTAGGAGAATCTATGAAATGACCCCAAAAAGTTTTTCAAAATCTGCCTCGATATGCCTGAAATTTTAATTTCCATATATCTCAAAATTCATTTGTTATTTCGAAAATCCAATTTTATATTTTTGTTCAGGGGCTCAAAATTAGGGGGAAAAGGTCTTAAGATAGATTTCAGAGCAACCGTATCAAAATCTAAAAATTACAAAATGTGATTTCCAGAATGTTGTGCGCGATGCTGGCGTGACGCACTAGTGTTCTTTTTCGATGTATTTTTTTAACTTCAATCCAAGACATTTTATTTGTTTGTACAAAGTGTTTCTAAACGTGTTTTTACCTATACTTAGCCTTATTTCAAACTCATATCATCCTGAAAATTCCCAATACTCACTCAAACCCTTAGTCTTATGTTTGTTTGAAGATTCAAGTCTCAAACCCTCACCCCAAGCTAAGGTTCTCCTTCAAGGCTCTTCTTCAAGATCCAAGTCTCCATCTCCAATCTTCACCAAGTTCATCTCCAAGCTAAGGTATGTGGGTTTCTTTCATGGGTTCCTTTTACCCATGATACCCAAGCTTCCTTCTACTCAAATTGCATGATATAAAGTTGATTTACAAATGAGTCTTGATTATTATGAAATTCACTATACACTATGTTAAAGCGATGTAAAGTTGTGACTGTTTTGCCATATTTTGAGCCATTAATCCTTGCCCTATTATAATATTTGAGAAGAGATTTTGATGTATATTGGTTGAGGGTGTTGCAAGGTGTTGATTGATGGTTTTACAATAGATTTTCTTGCATGATTTCATCTTTATATTTATGGTTTTACACTAGTATTACACACCCTCTAAGTGTTTGATAAAATGTTCGGATGTGGTTCCGTGAAGGGTTAAAGGTCCAAAGCATGATATATGATATGAATGACTATGTGATGATGAAATGAGCTTATGTATATGATATACTCTATATAAAGTGTTGCATTACACCATGCCCAATCCGGGGGAACTATGAGCCTGGATGACTGAGGTGGGGGTTTGTACTCATCAACCAAGGTGGGGGTTTGTTCTCATGAACCGAGGTGTGGGTTATTACTCATCAACTAAGTTGGTTTTTGTACTCATATAACCATGTGAGGGGTTTGTACTTTGCCACCAGGATGATAAGGTGTGATTATCATCAACTATGTAAGGGGTTTGTACCACATCACCAGGGGGATGGGGTGAGATCATCATCAACCAGCCAAGGGGTTTGTACTTTGGAGACCTAACTTAGTCTATTCTACACATATGATACCCTATATGAACATGAGTTGTTTAAGCATATTTTACTTGAGCATTAAACATACATGCGATATTGTTATATGATGTCTTTTGCCTATTGTTATGCATTTTGATCGTGATGTCTATCTCTTGTTGTATTGTATCCTATATATTTAGTATATTCAAATGTACTAACATATACTCTATGCCTACATGATATCACCATGTAGGAACGGGTGCCCAAGTTGATCATCCTCCTCCACGTGGCTAGATTGGTTCTACTCAAACTAGTTGATGAGTCCTCCACTTTGGGGACCTTAGTCTATGTTTCTCTTATTATACATTGAGACACTCTTTTCTGTGTTCTATTTTGACTATGAGGGTGAGCTCGGTTGCTTGTCTTGGCCCCCGCTCTTATCTATGTAGTAAAGGTGTTGTTGGACATGCTATGTATCTATGTTACAAGTCATAACTCTTTTGTCTCTTGAGGTTGTTGATATGCAAGCTTTCTCTTAGTCCCTTGCCTCTACTTTCAAATCTTTCATGTTAATTACTTGTTTTCGCAACCAAGAATATGTGATGATATGCTAAGAGGCTTGTTTGGAGTTCCTTCTGGTTCCCCATTCGCCGGTCAGATCTAGTCCCTAGGCTTGGATCGTGATAAAGATGGTCTCAGAGCACTAGGTTGGTAGATCCTTGGAGTCCAACATACCGTGTCGATTAGAGTCTTACTCATGGTTGTGTTGTGCACCACAACTATAAGTAGGATGCTATGAGGCGTTCTAGGAAATGTTCCACTACTTCATGATCCATGTGATGAGATAGAGTTAGATTCCATAAGGTTTATTGCTAACCTTTAATTGTTATATATTCTAGGATTTGTCTCAAGCTGCTTAGGACAGTGATAAGATGAATGCAGAGATTTGTGATGCTCTATGGAAAGTGGCTAAAGCGGCAGCGAAATTGGCAATTCACCTCGAGCAACATGTGGATGCTTCTAGGACTCAAATGGTAAGAAGAGAGGTAGTGAGGCCAAGAGGGACCGTGTTGAAGGAAAGTTTCAAAGTCTCAAGGATAGAGCTGATGCTTGGTGTTCGACATGTGATGAGGCTCATAGGGGCCCAAGTTTCAAGGGCACCGCTTGATATAGGTGTAGTTACGTAGGTCACAAGCTAAAGGATTGTCCATATATTTGAAGGAAAATAAGGGTGGTCGACCTTTAGATCAAGGTGGTCTTGTTGATGAAGTGAATCGAGGAGGGGATGAGGTGCCCGATGTTATTATCGATAAGTCAAAATTGTCTTGGCTTTGTTGTGCATGTATTGTTAGGTCGGTGTGTCATTATTTCTTCTCTATTCTTTTTGTTTCTTGTGGGGCTTTTTTTGTTCCAAAGATGTTGAGTATACCTTTGGTGTCTATCCTTTTGTTGGGTATATTGTTGCTAGGAGGTTCATAGGTGTTGACCCGGGTTGGTATTACAATAGGCCTTGCTTTGTGGCTTGTTGGAGTTGGCATGGTGGATTTTGGTGTAATTCTAGTAATGGAATGGTTGCATATGTGTTATGTCTTCATGGGTGCTAGGACCAGTAGAGTTAGGCCCGAATTCCCTAATGAACCAGTCTTTAAGAGGAAGGTTGTTAAGTGATGGCATGGAAGGTATGTTCATTTCATGTCTTAAGGTACGAATGGGTCCTTAGGGGTTGCATTTGTCATCTTGTGAGAAATAGAGGTGTAGAACCTAAGTTGTTTTGTTATTGAGTTGTTGTTGGTGGTAGATGAGGCCTTGATTGTCCTTTTCTAATATTTCAAAATCAGATTAGTGTCTTTTGGTTTGACTAGTGTGCCAGTTATGCCTACAAGTCCCATGAATAGGATCTTTTAGCCCTTACTCTAATAGGCTTATGGTGGTTTTGGTTATGATAAGATGGTTGTGTTCCCCAATGAGGTAGTGCATGTAAGTCTTTTGAGGGTAGTACAACAAAGGTTAAGGAAGAAGGTTGGATGTTAAATAGGAGGAATGGGGATTTTCGTTGTAAGAGGTTGCCTCCCAAGGTCGTGTGATGTCGGGTGATGGTATTAAGGTGAACTCTTGTAAGACGAAGGTGATTAGAGATTAGCCTAGACCTTGACTTCCTTTGGTTAGGAGCTTCTTGGGGCTTAGTGGGCTATTATCAGAATTTGTGAATATGTTCTCTTATATTATTTCTCCTATGACTTAGTTAACCCTAAGTAAGGTCAATTTTGTGACCGACATTTTTAGTGGGGTGATTTGATAGGTCCGGGAGTTGATATTTCTTGTGTTATTCCTTGCTACTAGTAGGATTCATGTGTCTAAGTGTTGATCCTTGATCCCTTCCAATCAAGGAGACCCAAAACTATTTTCAAGAAAACCTACATGGATTTTGCTTGCTTTAATTTGGAATTTTGAATAATATGATTCCTAAAATTCTATTGTTGCATGGGTAGTGTTTATTTGATAATTTTAATGTGATTTAAACCAATATATGAGGATTTACTTTGAATTTATGAAATTATAAGTATGCATGTCCCCTTTTGAATTATTTATGCATGAGATATTACACTATGGATTTAAAAGTGGAATTAATTATGTTTCCACTTCAATTTCATATTATAAATATTGATTTTAGATTGATTCATAACTAACCATGTCATTCCCTCATTGATCATAGCATATGCATATATGTATATTGATTATTTTAAGAAATTATTTCTGGGTTAAGCCCAATTTTATTTTATGGTATGAATTTGACAAAATATTGGTTATGACAATATTGTAATCACATATGTATCTTTGGTTTTGGGTCTTTGAGCATTTTTGGGTGCTTGCACCATTTTGTATATCAATGGGCTATTCCTATGCATGAGTAGTATAACTATAAAATTATGATTTTGATATTTGAGAAAAAGTATGAATTATTATGAACTGTCTTTGGCTTTTAAGCCCAATTGTGCATTGAAATGATTTGAAAAATGACTATTGCCTCTTTGAAAGTATGTATATATATATTATAAGCATTCTTGTGGGATGACAACTTAGCACCGATGGATTGAGAGGGGGGAGGGGTCTAATTCAAATTCTTTCATAGAGCCTTGTCTTGTGGTCTTGGTTGAACTTAGCTTGATGGGTTGGAGGTCTTGTGGTAGTTTAGGCTACTTGCATAGCATGGTTTCAATGAGTGTAGAACTCGTAAGGTTATAATATGATGGTTGAGGATGGTTGGTATATTTGAAAAACTACAATGGGTTAGTCACTTCTTTAAGGTTGATTTGAGGTTCGGGCTTTGTTCTCAAGTGTGGAGGAGGGTAGGTGATATCCCTAAGTATCCTTGAACTAGGAATGATCATTTTGAATGTTCGTGGAGTTGTTTGGCTGGCTTATGCACTGGTAGTAGTTGTTGATTTCTTGACTAAGGTCTTAAAATCCTACCCTGACATATTTGTGGTGGTCTCTAGTGACGAGGTACTGATTTTTTTAGAGCTTGTGAATCATTTTGGGGTAGTATGGTAAGTCTTGGAGGATGAGAAACTGTTTGCTAAATATGATAGGTGTGCAGTGTGGATAGCAAGAAGGTGGTTAGAATTCTTTAAGGATTATGAAATGAGTGAGAATTATTTTTCCCCGGTAAGGCTAATGTTGCGGAAGGGTGCCTATGTGTAGCTTAGCATATGTGGATAATGGTGGCAAGAAGGAGACTAGTGGGGTCCACCGATTTGTTAGATTGGAAGATACATTAAGGGAAGTTGAGCATAGTGGTGTAGCATTCTTGATGGTTCCAAATCTTCCTTGGTTAAGAGGTCTAGATTAAGCAAGACCTTGATTTCGCCTTATTAGAGTTGGAAGTTTTGGGTGAGAAGATGATAAAGTGGAGGTTGTCTCTCAAGGGGGAGATGGTGGTTATGTTACCAAGTGGATTAGGTGTATTTAGGGTTGACAAATGAGTTTATGGTTTTGAGACCTTTTATAGTGTAGGGGAAGTTGGAAAGGTTGCATGTGGATAGGATTTTCCCAGGGATATGATTATGGTTTGTTCGGTTCTTCATGTTTCTAGGTTGAGGAGATGCGTCGGTGGATCTAGTGCTATGGAACTCTTTGAGATGGTGGGTGATGTAGAGGATAAGTTGACTTAGAAGAAGGTCCCAGTGGAGGTGTTGGATGGATAAGTGGAGAAGTTGATTAATAAGGATGCGGTGTTTATTAAGGCCCTCTTGAAGGGATCATCAAGTCAAAGGTGTCTCCAAAGAAGCCAAAGCGGTCTTATGGGAGCTATATTCATACCCCACTCGCTCTAATCAAGACTAAGATAATGACTAAGTTCTTCAAGTGGTTCCAGATCTTATGTGTCATCCCCTATGTCATTCATATGTATTCATGTTTAAATTGGCAAGTTTATGATGATTTTACATTTATGTCGAGATTTTGAAAATAGTGTTTTAAGTGAAATGTTGCATTTTTGTTGGGGCATAATTTGTTTATTATCACTCTTGTCTTGTACGTCTCCTTTACATTCGGGGACGAATGTTCCCAAGGGGGAGATATTGAAACGACCCTAAAAGTGCCCAAAAATGTGCATCAAAATGCCTAAGATTTTAATTTTTATATATCTTAAAATTTGTTTGTTATTTCAAAAATCCGACTTCATATTTTTGTTCAAGGGATCAAAATTAGGGTGTAGAAGGTCTAACCACAATTTTAGAGCAAGCGTATCAAAATCTGAAAATCACAAAATGCGATTTCCAGAATGCTATGCATAATGCTGGCATGACACGCTAGTGTTCTTTTTATGTGTATTTTTTTGACTTCGGTCCATGACTTTTAATTCTTGGGACTAAGTGTTTCCAAATGTCTTTTTACCTATCATTAGCCTTATTTCACCTTCATATCATCCTAAACATTTCCCAATACACACTCAAACCCTTATTCTTATATTTCTCTCAAGATTCAAGTGTTAAACCCTCACCCAAGCTAAGGTTCTCCTTCAAGGCTCTTCTTCAAGCTTCAAGTCTCCATCTCCAATCTTCACCAAGCTCATCTCCAAGCTAAGGTATGTGGGTTTCTTTTATGGGGTCCTTTCCTCCGTGATACCCAAGCTTCCTTCTACTCAAATTGCATGATTTAAAGTTGATTTACAAATGGGTCTTGATTATTATGAAATTCACTTCACACTATGTTAAAGCTATATAAAGTTGTGACTGTTTTGCCATGTTTTGAGCTATAAATCCTTGACCTATTGTAAGATTTAGAAGTGGTTTTGATATATGTTCCTTGAGGGTGTTGCAAGGTACTGATTGATGGTTTTATAATGGATTTTCTTCCATGATTTCATCTATATATTTCATGATTTTACAAAAGCATTACACACCCTCTAAGTGTTTGATAAAATGTTCGGATGTGGTTTCTTGAGGGGTTGAAGGCCCAAAGCATGAGATATGATATAAATTACTATGCGATGATGAAATGAGATTATGTATATGATATAATCTATATAAAGTATTGCATTAGACCAGGCCCAATCCGGGAGAAGTAATAGCCCGGACAACTGAGGTGGGGTGTTTGTACTCATAAACCGAGGTGGGGGTTTGTACTCATCAAACCTTGTGAGGTGTTTGTACTTTGCCACCAAGGTCATAAGGTGTGATTATCATCAACCATTTGAAGGGTTTGTACCATACAACTAGGGTGATGGGGTGAGATCATCATCAACCAACCAAGGGGTTTGTACTTTGGAAATCTAGCTTGGTCTATTCTGCACATATGATACCCTATATGAACATGAGCTGTTTAAGAATGTTTTACTTCAGCATTGAGCATACATCCTATATTGTTATATAATGTCTTTTGCCTGTTGTTATGCATTTTGATCATGACGTCTATATTTTGTTGCATTGCATCCTACATACTTAGTACATTCAAATGTACTTACGCATACTATATGCCTACATGATATCACCATCTAGAAACCAGTACCCAAGTTGATCATCCTCCTCCTCCACTTGGCTAGATCGGTCCTACTCAAAGCTACGTGGTGAGTCCTCCACTTTAGGGATCTTAGTCTATGTTTCTCTTATTATGTATTAAGACACTCTTTTGTATGTTCTATTTTGACTATGAGGATGATCCCGATTACTTGTCTTGGCCCCCACTCTTATCTATGTAGTAGAGGTGTTGTTGGACATGCTATGTATCTATGTTACGACCCTTGACTTTTTTATCTCTTGAGGTTGTTGATATGCGAGCTTTCTCTTGGTCCCTTTCCCTTATTTTCAAATCTTTCAAGCTAATTACTTATTTCCGTGACTAAGGATGTGTGATGATATGCTAAAAGGCTTGTTTGGGGTTCCTTCGGGTTCCCCATTCGCCGGTCACGTCTAGGCCCCAGACTTGGGTCATGACAATCTACAAAATAAAATTTGCATTTATAATGTTTATGATAAGATTTTTCTTAATAATGGCAAGATTAAGAAGAGGTCTTTGTTGACTGATATATGAGTCAACTTATGAGAACTAGGATTACCACATTGAGGATCAAGCTTAGATGACTTCTTGTTGTGAGTCGATTGATTTGTCCTTTCATTAGTGACACAATTATAATAGATACTTCTAGGAAGAGGTTTGTCAGTGAGATACTTTTCTCTTATTGACTAATTGATATGGGTCGACTGATTAAATGCGATTGGGTTTTGACCAGAGAATTGAGAAAATTCGTAACTTGAACCACTTGGTTACTACTAATTTTGTCTTCTTGTTGATTCATAGTCTGAATGTTTCTCTCCTTGTAAGAATTTTATCCTTCTTCATTGTTTGTGGTGCTAATAATAATCTATTCCTTCTTCTTACCATAAAAATTTGTGACCTTTTGTTTGTTAGATGCCTTTTGAGTGGTGTCCATATTGTTCTAAGGCTGGTCTTGCTTATTTGGAATGTTCAAGATGCCTGCTTGGATTAGTGGTTATAGTACTTCTCATTTTCTCTTTTCTTTCATATACTAATAGGATTCGTGCTAACTTTAAGTGCAATATGATCTTTCTTCTTCTTCTTCTTCTTCTTCTTCTTCTATTCTTAATGAAATTGCTTTCCCTTTTGTTGATCTCTTATTCATTTTGCTCAATATTGGACTTAAGACTTGTGATCTGTTCTTCCCTTTTCTGTGTACTAGGCTGATCCTCTTCAGGTTCATGCTCTTTCCCTTTTTGTTTCCCATCATTAATGATAACATTATTCATATTTTATTCGTGGGGATTTTTATCCTTTAATTGTTGGCTTTTCTTGATATTAATAGACACATTTTTGTTTTTCTTCTTTTCTTTGATAAAATTTTATTATTTTAATCTTCGTCCACCTCTTTTTAGTGTTAATGATTTCTCCTATTTCTTGACCCTTTTTCTACTTTTTTGATCCCCTGAAGTTGCACCTACCCTAGACAAGAGAAATCACTTTCATTTCACAGTCAATTAAATGAATGAAAAGAATTTATATTATATACATCGATAAAAATTATTCACTTAGTCTTTTTACAGTTTCAAAATCGTATCTACTTTTTCATTTTACAATCTCAAAATCATGTTTATTATAAATAATTACCTATTATAGTATGTAACTTAACAAAGTTTTTGTTATTTTGAAATATATAAGGATATCAAATACCATCTCAAGTTCTCATGGAATGTCTTTTGTGATGGATTCAAATTTGGCATATCAAATTCTACTCTTGGATCTATGCCAAATTTGCCTAATAAATGTTTTTTAAGCCCAATTATATCTGGCTCCCCCATGGGATATAATCCCCCCTTTTATAAGAATTCTGATCATTATAATAATAACAATAATAATATCCAAGCACATTTAATGAATATTAATAATACCCCAAAAATGTCCTCATTAGCTCAAGAAAATTATGGCATTCATCATGAGAATATGAAGAAATAACTTTTGAGATTGTTCAGATTGCTTTGATAGAATTACTTTTAATTTTGGATGTGAATGATCCATTCTGGGTAAAATCATCAAGTGCCGAGAGGTATTTTTTCATCCTGAGAGATATGACAAAAATTTTCCAAATCCAATTCGACCTTATAAATTGTCAACTACTCGAATTGAATCATCAAATCATTTTGGAGTTGTACCAATGATTGCAATCTAGTTTATCCCAATTTTTCTTAACTCGGTAAGTTTTTGAACGTTTTTGTTTATAACTATTTAGTTCACATGTAATATTATCTGCTTTGAGCTTACACTGGTACGATTTTAGAACATGTCAAGTACTAAGGCCTTGGGGTTGCTCTATTATATATATAAGCCGTATCTCATGTTTTTAGCAAAGTAAAATGGTGTGTGACAGGAATTTTTTGGATAGAGTTTGGAAAAGTATGTTTTTAGAGTTTGTTGAAAATTCGCTGTTTTTTTATGTCAAAAGATATCTTGCTAGTGTCATGATTTCATACATGACCAAGTGAGGAAATCCAAGTTACAATCTTGACATTTTAAAGTCTAATGCATTTACGTCATGAATCCATAATTAATTATTTTTTTAAAAAATTAATATTTTGGCTATTTTTTGATGACTTCAAAATTTATGACTACTTTTCAATAGGTTATTTAATTTTTAATTTTCTTCTGCACAATATTGATTAAGATGATTTTAAATGGAAAAGAAGATATGGACAATGAGTATTTATAGAGTTGATCCTAATTGCTTGAAATTATATCGACGCATGATATTATCTATTTAATCATTAGTTACATATTTAAAAATGATTGGTTTTGTATATGCAGATCAAATGGATGAACATGTTTCCTACTATGATCAGAAAAGCTAGGAATATTAATGTTCGTGATCCTGGGAATATGGAAGAGTCTATACAATTGGTAAAATAATAATTTATTTTTATATTCTTTTTCTAACATTAAATAAATAACAACAATATACACAGTGGAGTCCCACAAGTGGGGTCTGGGGAGGGTCGGATGTACACAGACCTTACCACTACCTCATAGAAGTAGAGAGGTTGTTTCCTGGGAACCCTCGTCTCGAAAACCCATAAGCAGAATAACTAGATATGACAAAAAGGAAAGGAATGCAAAGAGAACAACAAGAGTAACTAATAATGAAAAAAGCACATGACAGTGTATAAATATGATAAAATTAACACATATACGACAGATAATGACAACAGAGGATATAAAGCACGACTACTCCTGCTACCCTACTATGCCCCAAGGCCAGATCCATCTAACCCTACTAATCAATTAGCCTATTACTCTAATTTGTGACCTCCACACCTTTCTATCTAAGGTCATATCCTCGGTGACATCAAGTTTTACTATATCTTATCTGAACACCTCCCCCCAACACTTCTTCAGTCTACCTCCACCCCACTGTGTAACTCACACAACCAACCTCTCGCACTTTCTAACAGGAGCATCGGTACTCCTCTGTACATGTCCAAACCAATCGCAATCTCACATCCTTCATCTTATTAGCAATAGGGGCTACCTCTAGCTTCTCTCGAATGGTCTAATTCCTGATCTTGTTACTCTTGGTGTGACCACACATCTATCTCAACATCCTCATCTCTATGACATGCATCTTTTGAACATGTGCAGTTTTTATAGGCCAATACTCCACCCCATACAACAAAGGTGGCCTAACCACCATTCTGTAAAACTTACCTTTGAGTTTAGGTGGTATCTTCTTGTCACACAAAACTCCAGAGGTAAGCCTCCATTTAGTCCATACTGCCCCAATATGATGTGTGACATCATTGTCAATATCGTCACTACTTTGGATGATAGACCCAGATACTTAAAGTTTTCCTATTAGAGATAGGTTGAGTGACAAGCTTCACTCAATGTCTACTTCATCTCTCGCAACACTATATTTGTGCTCCAAGTATTTTATTTTGGTCCTGCTCAATTTGAATCCTTTAGACTTCACGGCGTGTGTCCAAGTATTTTGTTTTGGTCCTTCTCAGTTTGAATCCTTTAGACTCCAAGGCGTGTGTCCAGGCCTCCAACTTATCATTAACTTTAGCCTGACTTTTATCAATCAATACTATATCATCTGCAAATAGCATACACCATGGAACCTCGTCCTGGATAGATTGTGTCAGCTCATTCATCGCCAAGGAAAACAAGAGTGCTCAACACAGATCCTGGATGGAGTCCATCACAATAGAAAAATACTCTGAGTCTCCTCCCTCCATTCTTACCCGAGTTTTGACTCCATCGTACATGTCCTTAATCGCCCTGATATATACCATTGGAAAACTTTTCACCTCTAGACACCTTCATGGGAAATCTCTTGGAACTTTGTCACAGACCTTCTTGAGATCAATGAACACCATATGAAGGTCCTTCTTTCTTTTCCTATATTTCTCCACTAACCTTCCAATAAGATGAATTGAGCACTGGCATGAGTCCAAACTAAGTCTCTGAAATAGATACTACTCTTCTCACCCTCATCTCCACCACTCTCTTCCAGATGTTCATAGTATGACTTAACAACTTGATTACCCCTGTAGTTGTTTCAGTTTTGAATATCCCCTTTGTTCTTGTATAATTGGACCATTGTACTCCTCTTCCATTCATTAGGCATCTTGGAGTCCTCATAATAATATTGAACAGTCTAGTCAACCACTCTATGCCATCCTTGACCATGTTCTTCCAAAAATCTACTGGAATCTCATCGGGTCCGATTGCCCTCCCTCTCCATTCTACTAATAGCCCTTTGTACCTCTCTTCATAGAAATAATCTAGTTATTTCTTGGTTCATGAAAAAAGATGTATGGATAGTTGCATATTTTATCTCCTATAGTGAAAGCTAGATATTTTTCCTTCATAAGTTTTTATAGAAAACTTGATCAAACAACATGGATAATGCTGGATTTTTCATATGATTTATTTAATGAGATTCAAACTATTGCAGTTTCTTATGCTTCAAAGTTATCTTTTGGTTGTGTAATTCAAGATATGGGCAATGGAGCAAGTATGGAAAGAATAAATTTCCTTCTCTCTTTGCCTAATTCCCACAAGGGAACACAATGCTATCATATATTTCAACAAGATTTGTTTTCATAACTTGAATGTATGACAGATATGTCTACATGTAGCTTATTTTCAAAAAAGTTAATTACATAAGTAAAATTTTACAAGTATCAATGCCTATATCATGAAGCCTATTTTTCTTAATATGCTATAAGAATCACACCTATCTTTATTCCTGATTTATACAATTTTAGATCCTTAAAATAGTCAACTCTTGACATGCATAAGGAGCTGATTATAGTTTCCTCATTATTGATTTAGAAAATGATATTTTTGCCTCATGTATAACCTTGAACAATCCCACAAACAATCTTATAGGTTGTATTTTTTGAATTAGATTCAATTACATTTTTAACATATGTATGTTAGTCATTAGACCTATTACTATTCTTAATTTAACAATATTGAACCCCTACCCAGATTATGTTTGTTCATGTCTTAGATATTCAAGTTTAAAAAAGAGTAGATGTATAGTTTTGTCCTTGTATGGTCTTGAACAATGTTATAACATCCACTACTAAAAACAAGAATTTGCAACATATGTTCCTATCAAAAACATTTCCACTGATATAGCTTACTTTTCATTTTGCTTTCTTATATATTTTTTCTCTTATAAATTATGTGGATTGAACATGTTCAATTAGATGGGTGTACCACGTCCTACTAGGCATGATCTCAAAGAAGGTTCAATTTTATATGTCCTTCTTTATATAACCATGACTTTTTAAATTTTGATTTAGATGGGCCATAACTCAATCAATGGTCTGTAAGTCATCTCGTAAGTGCACTTTGCTTTGTCATTCTGTAGTAAAACAACCATAATGTTTGACTCCAAACTCCAAATGATATGAATTTAATGATGTAAGAAAGCTAATTTAAGGACATTTCATTTGGTAGCTCATAGAACACCTAAATATTTGTGTAATAAGATTTATGGTCATTTAAAGTTGATCCTTATATAATCTAACTTGAGAAGCTCAATTGATAAGAAAGTTTTGAACTCAGCTAAGTACTAGAGGTGTCTTATGACCCTACTTTGCTTTCCAAATATAAGAATGAGGATTCAAACATAGGTATATGTAAGAATAGAGTTATGAGATATCACAATATCCTCCCCTTCGAATCATTCATCCATGAATTATGAGCAACTAGGAGACCTATCAATTAGGAACATCATTATGAACACAAATACTCGGATACTCGAATACTCATACTCCAGAAATCAACTTCAACGTAGGATTCAGAATTGGAAGACTAATTCTAACATCATCATTAGGCATGAATACAATTAAAGACATGCATACTCAAATACTCATAAACTCAAGAGGATCATCAACTTAGAGATAAGAACTCAACTCAACAATGGGACAGTCACTCAGAGAATAGAAATGAATAATTAAGATCAGTTTCATCATTATGAGGCACGAATAGGTGAGGATATCTAACCTTCATATCCTCTTCAACTTCCCATATAGCCTCTTCAATGTATTGACTTCTCTACAACACTTTCACAGATGCAACCTCTTTAGTTCTCAACTTGCGAACTTGACAATCAACGATTTAGACTGGATCTCTTTATAAGTCAAACTATCCTTCACTCTAGTGCTTTCAGTAGGCATAACCGAGGTGGATATCCCAAATACTTCATAAGCATAGAAATGTGAAAGACTTGATGGATGGCTGCCAGCTCTTGTGGTAGCTCCAACTCATAGGCTACATTTTGCACCCTCTTCAAAATTTTGTTCGAACACTAGCGTAGGACTTTTGGCGACACTATGCAGTTGTCAATCTATCTTGGATGATCTTTACCTTCTCTATATCCTAGTGTACTAAGTCTGTCCCAATCAACCCTACCTCACCAACCTTGAACCATTCAATTGGCAATTTACATTTCTTACCACAAAGAGCCTCATAAGGAGCCATTTGGATGATGGAAAGAAAGTTGTTATTCTAGGCAAACAAAATCAATGAAAGTGGTCATCCCAATTTCCTTTGAAGTCAATGACGCAGACTCTCAACATATCCTCTAAGGTCAATATTTTCTGCTCTGACTAGCCATTAGTTTGATGGTGTAAGGCAATGCTAAGGTTCACCTTTGAACTAGACCTTTAAGAAACAACTTCTAGAATTGGGCAGTGAATTGAGATCCCCTATTTGATATAATAGACAAAATAACTACATGCAATCTGATAATCTCTCAACTATAAAATCAGGCATAGTCCTCTGCCGTATTAGTACTCTTTACCACAATGAAGTGGGATGATTTGGTTATCTTGTCAACAATCACCCAGATCGAATCATGTTATCTGCGAGATCTCGGTAATCTTGTGATGAAATCCATATTGATTATCTCCCACTTTCATTCTGGAATTTTAAAAATTTGGGCTACTCCACATGGCTTTTGGTGCTCAGCTTTTTTTATTGGTAGTTTGGGCATATAGAAACATCCCACTCGACCAATAAACCTCCCTTAAGTCCCGACACATTTTGATAGACCATGGATTGACGGAATATCTAAACTTATGGGCTTCTGACATGGTCTTTCTCGAGTACTGTTAACATCTGGAACATACAATCTACTTTGGCATCTCAATACCCCATCTCACCCTTTCGCGAATGCCATTGCTTTCTTCTTATGCACACCTTAATCTTGGTCTTACTTTTCAATTACCTCTACCACAAGAGATGATGTAAACCCATTATGAACAAGTATTCCATCTTCACTTAATTCATCTAACTGAACTCCCAATAGAACTAGTTTGTGCACCTCTTTAGCCAACTCTTTCTTATCTTCTTCCACATAACCAGAGCTTCCCACAGACAACCTGGTAAGAGCATTTTTTTAGGGAACAGACCGATGCCAAAGGTCCCCCTCTCCTTTGTATGGTCAGGGGTTGAACAACACCCCAAGCTTTATCATAAATAGAAAAATAAATACAAAAGAGGGGGACGTTCAACCTTACCAAAGAGAGTAGCCTCCATTTCGGCTTTGTTACTTGAAATGACCCCCAAAAAGTGCTAAAAAATGTGCCTCAGAGTGCCTGAAAAATTATTTTATATATATCTCAACATCCATTCTTTATTTAGAGAAACAGATTTCATATTTGTGATCAGGGGATCAAAATTAGGTGAAAAAGGGTCTAACTCAATTTAAGAGCGAAAGATTAGCTATTATAAATTTTTAAGTGATGAATTCCAGTAAGGTTTACGCATTCCCTCCACAACGCCCCAAGGGAATGTTTTTGTGTAATTCCTTCTGCACATCCTCTCCGCAATGCGGAGAGGTGTATTTTGCCTGGTAGTGTTTTCCTGTGCAGTCCAAAATATTCTATGTGTTGGGCCCAAGTTTCCCAAATGTGTTTTTATCTATACTTAGCCAAATTTCACCCTTTTATCATATTAAATATTTCCCAATACTCCCTATAATACTTAGCCATATTTTCACACCAAAATTCAATTCCCAAAACCCTCATCCGAAATTAAGGATTCTCTTCAAGCTTGAAGCCTCCATCTTCAATCTTCACCAAGAACTTCTCCAAAGCTAAGGTATCTGGTGTTGAACCACTGGGTCGTTCCACCCATGGTGCCTAAGCCTCCTTTTTACAACATATCATGATTTAACATTGATTTTACATGTGGATCTTGCATATTGAGAAATTTACTGCACTGATTTTAGTTCATGAAAGTATGGTTGTTTTAACATGCTTTGAGCTCTAAATCTTGGATCTAATTTTGGAGTTGATGAGGATTTTTGATGTGAATGTATTAGGGTTGTTGCAAGGTGTTGATTGATGGTTTTAATAAAGATTTTCTTGGATGATTTTATCTCTAAATTTCATGGTTTTTTACCCTCATTTCTCACACCCAAATGTTTGATAAAATGTTCAGCTAGGTTTCTTGAGGAAATGAAGGTCCAAAGCATGAGATATGATGTTATGATGATGAAATGAGCTTATGTACATTATATGTATATTCTATATAATTTGTTGCATTAGACAATGCCTGATCTGCGGGGTATAGAAGCATGGATAACAAAGTGAGGTGTATGTACCTTGCCACCAGGGTGTCCAGGTGTGAATGGCATCAACCATGTGAGGGGTATGTACCTTGCTACCAGGGTGTCCAGGTATGAATGGCATCAACCATGTGAGGGGTTTTGTACCTTGCCACCAGGGTGTCTAGGTGTAAATGGCATCAACTATGTGATGGGTGTTGTAATTGCCACCGGCGTGTCCAGGTGTGAATCACATCTCCCAACCATAATTGGGATTCTAGCTTGGTCACTTCTACACATATGACATCTTTTATGAGCATGGGTGATAGAAAGCTTGTTTTACTTATGCACTTACCATACATGCCATATTGTTACACTATTCCTATTGTCTAATGTATGCATTTTGAGTATGATGTTTATTTATTGTTGCATTGCACCCCACATACTTAGTATATTCAAACATACTAGCATATAATCTTACCTACATGATATCACCATGTAGGTATCAGTGCTCAAGTTGATCCTCCTCCGGCTCCATGTTACTAGTCGGTGATACTCCAAGCTTCTTAGTGAGTCCTCCATTTCAGGGACCTTAGTCTATGATTGATTTTATCTATCTAATGAGAAACTTTCTTATATTGTATTTTAACCATGAGGGTGAGCCTGGTTACTTTGTCTTTAACCCCGCTCTATCTATGTATTTAGAGGTGTTGGTTGGACAAGTTGTGTAATTTTGATATGATCCAAGACTCCTTTTCTTTGATGTTGATGTTTTGGCAAGCTATCCCCTAGACCTTTTGCCTTTTATGCTTGTTTTATGTATTTTATATGCTTTCGCGACCAATGATATGTTATAATAAATTGAGAGGCTTGATTGGGGTCCTTCGGTATCCCCATTCGCAGTATCACGTCTAAGCCCTAGGCTTGGGTCGTGACAAACTTGGTATCAAAATACCAGGTTGATAGATCCTCGGAGTCATACACACCGCATCGATTAGAATCCTATTCATGGTTGTGAAGTGCACCATGGCTATGAATAGGAGGCTATGAGGCAATTTAGGAAATATTTCCCTTCTTCATGTTCTAAGTCATGCTATAGAGGTGTGGTAAGTTTTTCCCCTCTAATGATTGTTCTTTACCATGCTAGGTCATACCAAATAATAGACAAAGACATGCCCAAACTCCAGAGGAGCAATCTAACAATGGTGAGCTCCGAGATTCCCTCACTGTGCTTGCCTAAGTGGTGGTCAACCAAGTCCAACTTAGGGTCCAAACCCCTCATGCTACTACCTCGGGAGCTAGGGTAAGAGAATTTATGAGGATGAATCCTCTGGTTTTCCATGGGTCCAAGGTGGATGAAGATCCACAAGAGTTCATTGATGAGGTCTACAAGATCTTGAATATAATACGTGTTGGGCTGAATGAAAAGGCGGAGTTGGCGACATACCAACTCAAAGGGGTAGCCCAAATTCGATATGAGCAATGGAAGGGTAAGAAGGGCATTGGTAATGTGGTGTTTTAGGAGGAGTTCAAATTGTCCTTCCTTAATCGATTTTTCCCTCTTGAAGTTAGGGAGGCAAAATCGGTAGCGTTTATGAACTTGAAACATGGTGCTATGGGTGTGAGGGAGTATGCCATCAAATTTAATCAACTTTCAAAGTATGCTCCTCACTTGGTGGCCGATCTTATGTTAAGGATGAATAAGTTTGTTATAAGGATTTCCCACTTGGTAAGTTAAGATGCCGATCTGCTTTGCTAATTAGTGATATGGACTTGTCTTGGTTGATGACTTATGCCGAGCAAATAGAGGAAGAAAAGTTGAGAAAGAGGAAGTGTCATGAGGCCAAGAGGGCCTGTTTTGATGGTAGGATTCAAAAGGGTGCTAGACATCATCAATTCCAAGGGCCACCTCATGCTACTAATAGGAGGATTGGCAATGACTTCTTTAGGCATCAAGGTGTGGGTGAATGACTCCTAATGATGTGTGTCCTAGATGTAAAAAGAATCACAAGGGACTATGTTTGAGAGTGGATTTTTCAAGAAATTATGGCAAGGTCCGGGGTGCAAATGCGGTTCCATTAGGTAGAGGTGGTCCTCAAGATGGTGCCCTAAGGCACAACTGGTTTTATGCTTTACATGGGAGGCAAGGGGTTGGTGAGGTCCCCGATGTTGTTACTAGTTTGTTGAAAATCTTTGATCTTGATGTATATGCTTTGATTGATTTTGGTGCCACCCTTTCCTTTGTTAGCCCCTTTGTTGCTAAGAAGTTACATGTTAAGTTGAAGTCGTTGCATGAGTCATATGAGGTATCTACTCCTATTGGTGCATCTATTATTGCTAGGAGGGAGTATAGAAATTTTCTAGTTTGCATCTTGCATAAAATTTTACCTTGTGATCTTGTTGAACTAGATGTCGTTGATTTTGATGTTATTCTTGGGATGGATTGGTTGCATGTATACTATGCCTCTATTGATTATAGAACCCATAGGATCAAGTTTCAATTTCCAAATGAACCTGTCCTTAAGTGGGAAAGTCATGATGTGGTAGTGAAGGGTAGATTCATCTCATGCATTAAAGCCCACAGGTTGATTTCCAAGGGGCGTTTGTATCATCTAGTGAGGGTCAAAGATGTGTAGTCCAAAGTCCCTTCTATCGAATCGGTCCCCATTGTAAACATGTTCCTAGATGTCTTCCCAAATGACCTTCCCAGTGTCATTCCCTAAAGGGAGATAGATTTTGACATAGATCTCCTTCCCGACACTCAACCTATCTCTATTCCCCCTTACTGTATGACCCCGATGGAGTTGAAGGAAATAAAGGAAAAATTGAAAGATTTGTTGGAAAAGGGATTTATTATAGCTAGCCAATCACCTTGGGGTGCACCGATATTATTTTTAAAGAAGAAAGATGGGTCACTTAGAGTGTGCATTGACTACCGGCAACATAATAGGGTCACTATGAATAATAGATATCCTCTTCCAAGGATTGATGACTTGTTTGACCAATTGCAAGGGGCTAGATTTTTCTCTAAGGTTGATCTTCGATCTAGGTACCATCAAGTGAGGGTGAGGGAGTGTGATATTCCTAAGACGGCCTTCTGTATTAGATATGGGCATTATGAGTTTTTTGTAATGTTATTTGGATTGACTATTGCACCGGCCATCTTCATGGACCTAATGAATAGGGTCTCCAAACCCTACCTTGATTCTTTTGTTGTGGTCTTCATTGATGATATATTGATCTATTAACATAGTAGGGAGGAGCATATGGGTCATTTGAGGGTTGTGTTGCAAATATTGAGGGAGGAGAGATTGTACATAAATATGACAAGTGTGAATTTGGTTGAAGGAGGTTGCACTCTTGGGTCATGTGGTGTAGGGGGATGGTATTTAAGTGGATCCTAAGAAGATCAATATGATTAGAAATTGTCCTAGACCATTGACCCCGTCAGAAAATAGGAGTTACTTGGGCCTTGTGGGTTACTATAGAAGGTTTTCCCCTATGACAAAATTGACTCAAAAGAAGATTAAGTTTGACTAGACCAATGAATGTGAGAAAAGCTTCCAAACTTTAAAGGATAGGCTTGTGACCGCTCCTATGTTGTCACTACCAGATGCGCTTGAGGGTTTTGTTATATATTGTGATGTATCAAGAGTTGGTTTGGATTATGTGCTAATGCAAAATGATAAGGTCATAGCCTATGCTTCTAGGCAACTCAAAGTGCATTAAAAGAAATACCCTACCCATGATCTTGAATTAGCCACCGTGGTGTTTGCATTAAAGATTTGGAGTCATTATTTGGATGGGGTGCATGTTGATGTCTTCACCGATCATAAGAGCCTTCAATATGTGTTCACACAAAAGCATCGCAACTTGAGACAAAGAAGGTGGCTAGAACTTCTCAAAGATTATGACATGAGTGTGCATTATCATTCGGGTAAGGAAAATATTATGGCAAATGCTTTGAGTCGAGTGTCTATAGGTAGCCTAGCTCATGTGGATAGTCGTGATAGGGAGATGACTAGGGAGGTGTATAGATTGGCTAGATTGGGGTTTAGGTTGGAAGATATGGGTAATGGTGTAGTTGTTGTTGATGGTTCTAAATCTTCCTTGGTTGATGAGGTGATAGTAAAACAAGATCTAGACTCCTCCTTGCTTGAATGGAAGGCCTTGGTGAAAGAAGACAAAATAGAGGTTTTCTCCCAAGGGGGAGATGGGGCCCTTGGATACCAAGGTAGATTGTGTGTACCATGTGTTGATGGATTGAGGGAGAGAATTCTTGATGAGGCCTATAACTCTTCTTATTCTATCCACCCCAGCTCCACCAAAATGTATAGAGAATTGAGGGATGTGCATTGGTGGGGAGGCATGAAGATAGACATTGCTAGATTTATTTCCAATTGCCATAGTTGGCAACAAGTCAAAGTCGAACATCAAAAGATGGGTGGCCTAACCCAAGACATAGAGATTCCTACTTGGAAGTAGAAGGAAATTAATATGGATTTTGTGGTTGGGTTTTCCAATACTAGAAAAGTTTTTGATTCTATATAGGTGGTGGTTGATAGGATGGTGAAATCTACTCACTTTATACCAATCAAGACTATGTATGGAGCTGAAGAGTATGCAAAGTTGTACATCCATGGGTTCATAAGGTTACATGGAGTTCCTTTATTTATTATATCAGATCGTGGTGCACAATTTACTTCACACTTTTGGAGGTCTTTTCAAAGGGGTCTTGGTACCAAAGTTCACCTTAGCATCGCCTTCCACCCTCAAATAGACGACCAAGCGGAAAGGATTATTCAAACACTTGGGGATTTTCTTTGGGCTTGTGTTTTGGAGCTTAAAGGTAGTTGGGATGACCATCTTCCATTGATTGAGTTTTCCTACAACAATAGGTATCTAGCATCGATATGGCTCCTTTGGAGGCCCTTTATGGGAGATATTATAGATAACCGATGGGTTAGTTTGAGGTTGGAGAGGTGGCTTTATCGGGGTCGTATCTGGTTATTAATGTTCTTTTGAAGGTTAGGATTATTAGGGAAAGGTTGAGGATGACCCAAAGCCATCAAAAATCCTATGCCGATGTGAGAAGAAGAGACCTTGAATTCAAAGTGGGTGATTGGGTCTATTTTAAGGTTTCTCTAATGAAAAGTGTGGTCCATTTTAGTAAAAAGGAGAAATTGAGTCCAAGGTATATTGGTCCTTATGAGATGATAGAGAGGATTGGTAAGGTAGCTTATGAATTGAAGTTGCCTAGTGAAATGAATTTGGTTCATCCAGTATTCCATGTTTCTATGTTGAGAAAATGTGTTGGTGATCCTAATGTCATTATTCCTCTTGATGTTGTGGGTATTGTTGAGGATAACTTGACTTATGAGGAGGTTTTGGTTTAGATCTTTGATAGGTAGGTAAAGAGATTGAGGAACAAAGAGGTGGTATCTGTTAAGGTCCTTTGGAGGAACCAACAAGTTGAAAGTGCTACATGGAGGCCGAAGTGGACATATAAAAGCGGTATTCTCATCTTTTCAACTGCACTCAAGCCTAAGGTACTAATCCTAAGTCCCATATGTGACTTCAAATCTTACATTTAGTCATTCGTATGCAGTCATGTTTAAGTGGCTAAATTTATGATGATTTTACACTTATGATGAGAATTTGAAAATGGTGTTTTATATGTTATGATGCATTCTTGTTGGGGTTGATTTTTCCATGATCACTCTTGTCTTATATGTCTCTTTTACATTTGGTACGAATGTTCCCCAGGGGAGATATGGAAACGACCCCCAAAAACTACTCAAAAATGTGTCTCGGAATGACCAAATTTTAATTTTCATATATCTCAAAATCCATTCTTTATTTCTAAAATTTGACTTCATATTTGGGATTAGAGGGTCAAAATTAGGTGAAAAGGGTCTAACCTCGATTTAAGAGCGAAAGATTAGCAATTACAATTTTTTAAGTGACGAATTCTAGTGAGGTTTATGTGTTCCCTCTACGCGCCAATGGCGTGCTTTAGTGTAATTCCTTCTCCGCATCCTCTCCGCGATGTAAAGAGGTGTATTTTTCTTGGCAGTGTTTCCTGTTCAGTCCAAAATATTCTAAGTGTTGGGCCCAAGTTTCCTAAATGTGTTTTTATCTATACATAGCCAAATTTCACCCTTATATCATTCTAAAAGTTTCCCAATACTCCCTAAAACACTTATCTATATTTTCAATCCAAAATTCAAGTCCCAAAACCCTCATCCGAAATTAAGGATTCTCTTCAAACTTCAAGCCTCCATCTTCAATCTTCACCAAGAACTTCTCTAAAGCTAAGGTATGTGGTGTTGAACCATTGGGTCCTTCCACCCTTGGTGCCTAAGCCTCGTTTTTACTAATACTTCATGATTTTAAAGTTGGTTTTACATGTGGGTCTTGTATATTAAGAAATGTACCGCATAGTGACTTTAGTTCATGAAAGTATGGTTGTTTTAGCATGTTTTGAGCTCTAAATCTTGGATCTTGTGTTAGATTTGATGAGGGGCTTTGATGTGAATATCTTGGCGGTGTTGCAAGGTGTTGATTGATGGTTTTACTACAGATTGTTTTGCATGATTTCATCTCTAAATTTAATGGTCTTTTACCCCCATTTCATACCCCCCAAGTGTTTGATAAAATGTCCAGCTAGGGTTTCTTGAGGAAATAAAGGTCCAAAGCATGAGATATGATATGATGGATGTTATGATGATGAAATTATCTTATGAACATTATATGCATGTTCTATATAATGTGTTGCATTAGGCCATGCCCAATCTGCGGGAAATAGGAGCTCGGATAACTATGTGAGGGGTATGTACCTTGTCACCAGGGCGTTCAGGTGTGAATGGAATCAACCATGTAGGGGTATGTACCTTGGCACTAGGGTGTCTAAGTGTGAATGACATCAACCATGTGAGGGGTGGTGTACGTTACCACCAAGGTTTCCAGGTGTGAATAACATTAACCATGTGAGGGGTGTTATACCTTGCCACCAGGGTGTGCAGGTGTGAATGGCATCTCCCAATCATAATTGGGATTCTAGCTTGGTCTCTTCTACTCATACGACTTCTTATATGAGCATGGGTTATTGAAAACTTGATTTACTTATGCATTGATCATACATGCCATATTGTTATACTATGCCTATTGTCTAATGTATGCATTTCGAGTATGATGTCTATCTATTGTTGTATTGCACCCCACATACTTAGTATATTCAAACGTATTAATGCATACTCTTGCCTACATGACATCACCATGTAGGGACCGGTGCTCAAGTTGATCCTCCTCCTCCTTCACATGGCTAGTCGATGATATTCGAAGATTGTTGGTGAGTCCTCCATTTCAGGGTCCTTACTCTATGATTGCTATGATCTATGTATTGAGACACTTTCTTATATTCTATTTTGACCATGAGGATGAGCCTATTTACTTTGTTTTGGCCCCCGCTCTATGAATGTATTTAGAGGTGTTGGTTGGACAAGTTGTGTTGATATGAGCCATGCCTCCTTGTCTTTGATATTGATGTTTTGGCAAGCTATCCCTTAGCCCCTTTTCCCCTTATACATGTTTTATGTCTTTTACATGCTTCAACAACCAATGATGTGTAATGATAAGTTGAGAGGCTTGATTGGGGTTCCTTCGGGATCTCCATTTGTCATGTCACGTCTAGGCTCTAGGCTTGGGTCATTACATTATTGGACCCATCACCCACAGGAGTAGCATAAGCAAATAAAAAGAGCCCATTTTGTTCCTGATAATACCTCCAACACCTAATCTACTAGGATTAGATAAGGCACTACCATTAGAATTAAGTTTAACCCACTGATCTTATGGTTTAAGGCACTTGACAGGTATTATCTTGGTATCATGAACACTCTTATCTGTTAGAAAAATGATTTCCTTCTAGATTGATGGCCAAGAAATACATGGATAAGTAATCTTCAACATATAATATACATCCTTAGCTACCAAATACTTCATTCGTGCTAGATTAGACTGTTTTATAACATATTTACTTACACATTTGTTCTTCCATATATTCCAGCAAATAAAAAAGGGGGCCGCATGAAATACCAATTTTTGAGCATCATTTTTATAATTCATTTTCCACCACCTCGTGATATAATGTTTTAGAGGTAAATGACCAGTGTTAACCTCGTAGGAATCAGCAAAAAACTTCCACACATTATGAGCAAAGTGCCCAATTAGGAAGATGTGCTCAATTGTGTCCATACCTAGTCTATAATAACAATAACATTGATTAGGGTCGTATCCAAAGCTGGTTAACTTTTCATTAGTAGGTAGCTTACCCCTTAATGCACTCCATAGAAGAAATGAGCACTTAAATGGTGTATTTTTTTGCGAAGTGTAACAATTGAGCTTGGTTTTCTCTTTTATTTCCCTTATCATATTCCAAGTTGTAGAGGTAGTTAACTCTCCACTTGGATTCATCTTCCAGATGGCCTTATCTGGCACTACATTCTGAGCTTGTAAAGGAGTGTTTAGGATTTTATGTATAAATTGAGGAGGTGCTATTATAGACACCAACTCATGATGCCACTGTCCTTCATGAATAAAATCAGATACCTTAGTATTGTTGAGTCTGCTACTTATGTCCCTATACTAATCTAATGGGCCCACTCCCAACCAGTCATCCAATAAAAAAAAGTGATTTCTAGAGTTTATTTTCCAATGGATAAGAGGTTCCATGTCATTTCACATCATATTTGTCCTGACCAAAGAGTCACCTGATTGCTACTTTTTGCTTACTGGATTGGATCTTTGACAATACTTTGCTTTAAAAAATTCACCCCAAAGAGTTTTATTGGTTCTAAAAGTCCACCAGTGTTTATATTTAAAAGATTTGCAAACATCACTAAGCATTCTGACCCCAATGCCACCTTCTTCATATGGGAAACTGAGGTTCTTCCAAGATGACAAATGGTACTTCTTCTCATCCAACCATCCCCAAAAGAAATCTGCAGTTAAGCTTTGGATCTGCATTAGACTGTTAGATGGAAGAGAAATAGCTAACAATAAGTGTATGGGTAGAGATTGTAAAACATGCTTTATTAGAGTAGTTTTTCCACCAGAATTAGTATCTTTGATTGCCAACAAGAAATCCTTGCCACTACTTTAGAGACAACTTCTTACTAATATATCACTCTTTGTCTACTAATATACAAGGGAAAACCTAGGTATGTGATAGGACTATTTTTTGACTGAAACCAGTGATATCTTGCACCCTCTCACACAAACTCTAAATAGTATTAGCTGGAACAAGTAAATGACTTTTGTTTTTGTTCACCATCTGGCCATATACCTTTTCATATGTAGCGAAAGCCTTCATTATAAACTCTATAACCTGCTGGTACCTGAAGTAAAGATAATAACATCATCTGCAAATTTGAGATGATTAATCTGAGGACCCATCTTCTTCATATAGAAACCTTGAAAATTCTGATGCAGTCTATTGAGTAACCTTGATAATACTTTAACACCCTGAATAAACAAAGCAAGAGATAAAGGATCACCTTGTTTGAGACCTCTAGTGGAATGAAAGAAATCATGTCTGTAAACATTGATAATAATAGAGTACCAATTATTAGACATAATTCTCCAAACCATATCTATAAATTGCTCTGCAAAACCCATTCTCCTCATAACTATGCAAACAAAGGACCATGAGACCCTATCATACACTTTGTCCATATCAAACTTTATGACCACATTACTATCATCCACTAGCTTGTTAATCTGATAAATGATCTCTTGAGAAAGCATGATGTTTTTAGAAATGTTTCTACCTTTAATGAACCTAGACTAATTTTTTAAGATCAAAATGGGAAGTATAGAAGCCAATCTAATACTAAGAAGCTTAGGAAATATCTTGTTGAGAGCATCAAAACCTACATTAGCTTTACTTGGATAGTAGAAGATGCTCATGTAGTAGTCCTTGAGAACCTCAAGCCATTTCCTCTGCCTCAAATTATGCTTTTTCTGGGTAAGTACATATTACAGGCTCTTGTGGTCTGTGAATACATCGACATGTGCTCCATATAAGTAGTGTCACCAACTGTTGAGTGAAAACACCACCACAACCCAATTCAAAATCGTGATAGTTTCTCTCATGGTTCTTAAGTTGTCTAGAAGTATAAGCTCTGAGCTTGCCTCTCTATATCGGGACACATCCTAATCCCACTCAAGAAGCATCACAATAGATCACAAAATCAGTCTCCTCAAGAGAGTCAACACTGATCCAGTTGTTAATCTGGTTTTCAAGTCTTGAAAACTCTTCCCACACTCGTTAGACCACTGAAACTTAGCTTTCTTTTGAGTCGGCTTTGTCAATAATAAGGATATAGAAGAGAATCCCTCAACATTTAGCAGTAGTAACCAACAAAACCTATAAAACTTCTTATGTCAGTTGGAGAGATAGGTCTAGGCCAGTTCTTAACTGCCTTAGTCTTCTGCATATCTACTCAAATACCTTTACCCGAGACAACATGACACAAAAATGACACCAATTTAAGCCAAAACTCACATTTCAAAAATTTGGCATACAACTCTTTATCGTTGAGGGTCTGAAGAATAAGTCAAAGGTGATTGACATGCTCTTTCGCATCTCTAGAGTACACTAAAGTATCATCGATGAACACAATCGCAAACATATCATGGTACTGTCTGAATGCTCTATTCATCAAGTCCATGAAAGTAGCTGGAATATTGGTCAATCCAAAGCACATTACCGAAAATTCAAATTGATCATATCGGGTTTGAACAACTATCTTCGGGATACCACATTCTCTCAATTTCTACTAGTAATAGCCTGATCCGAGGTCTATCTTGGAGAAAACATTGGCACCCTAAAGTTGATCAAACAAGTCGTCAATCCTTGGAAGGGGATGTTGTTCTTAATGTTCACTTTATTCAACTTGCGATAACTATACACATTCTGAAGGAACCATCATTCTTTCGAACAAATAAGACAGGATTGCCCTAACGATAGACACTCGGCCTAGTAAATCCATTATCCAAGAGATCTTTTAACAACTCATTCAGTTTTTTCAACTCATCGGGATCCATTCTATATGAAGAAATAGAGATAGGTTAGATATCGGGGAGAACATCGATCCTAAAGTCAATCTCCCTATCAGGAGGGACTTCAGGGAAATCATTAGGGATGATATCAGGGAACTCAGTGACAACTAGAACTGACTCAGAAGGCAGAGACTCTATATCACCATTCTTAACTCACACGAGGTGGTAGATACATCCTTTAGAAATAAGTTTCTGGCCTTAATGTAGGAAGTAAACTTACCTTTGGGCATTACAAGACTACTCTTCCAATCCATAACAGGCTTATTTGAAAATTGGAATTTGATCGTCCGGGTTCTACAATTGACATCAGAGGCACAATAATAGCCCATGCCAAGAATCATATTAAAGTCAATCATCTCAAACTCAACTAAGTCTACCAAAGTATCTCTATGATAGATAGACATCGTACAATTTCTATATACCCTTTTATCTATAATGGACTCAACAACAAGAGTAGAAACACTAAAGGGCTCAAGAAGACATTCAGGAAGGATCTTAACTTACTAGCCACATTTGGAGTTACAAATGATAAAGTGGTATATGGGTCAAGCAAGGCATGCACATCATAGGAAAAGACTTGAAGCATACCTATAACGACATTTGGTGTAACTTCTTAATCTTGTCAATTTCCCATCGCATACAGATGGTTAGTACCCCCCCTTCCCATATTAGTTATTGTACCCCTTTGACTATCTCTGGTTGGTGATGCTGCTGAGTACTGAGCATTATTCCCTCCATCGCCTTACCTTCTTATTAGGTACTTATTCTCGAAGTGACTAGTCTATTAGCACCTATAGGAAGCATTTTTCCCTCACGACACTCACCTAGGTGGAGTTTGCCATACTTTCCATATGGTGGTTTTCCACTTGAACCTTAAGTCACACTAGCTTCAGATTTAGAACCCTAAGCTCTAGAATTCTTATAGCCCTGAGACTTCTGATCATACATGTTACTTAGAGCTGGTGCACTTGTTGGGGATGGTGCATAATTTGAAGACCTCTTTTGAAAATAGGACTTGTCCCCCTTACTTTGCTTATGCTGTCTAGACTCAAACCCTACCAATTTTTCCTTCTTTCTCAAATAATCCTCCCTATACCTCTTCTTACCCTCTTAAAGTTATTCCCATAGACCATTAGCCTAGATGTCACGCCTAATGTCCCATTAGGACAGACGGCCCAGGAGAACCAACCTGTTTCTATGCGCTTTCTATACATATTATAAGGGATTTCTACATTCAACATGTCTTTAAGAAAGTAAACAGTAATAACAAGCAAAAAGAAAAAGCAAATGGCTAGGCCGTTGGGGCCACAGTGTCTAAGATAGGAGACATGGCCATATTTTAATTTACATTGTCTACAAAGCCTCTAGATAAGGAAAAGTGTCTGATAAGGGTTGGGATAGGACCTGTCTCGACTAACTATACAATACAAAAATATAAGCTCGAGACACACAAAGCTCCGAAGCAACCTGGAGCTTGGTAACAGCAGCCAAATATCCTGTACTCCTACTGGGGAAAGGTACTAGCACCTATACCTGCAGCATGAAATGCAGTACCCCCATAAGGGACATCAGTATGAGATAATGTACTGAATATGTAAGGCAGGAAATACTATCTATGTAGTAATAACTCAAATGAAACTATGCACTGGTGTAAGGATAAGAGACCACCTTTAGTTGTACTGTGGGATCATGTACTCTATGTTTTTTTTTATTACTTTACCTTTACTGTATAATCTGTTTACAACATGTAATACAAATGACCAACTGATCAGTGGTAATCTATATCGGGATTGACCCTGAATAGGTTTTTCCTTTCACCCCTTGGGCTTACCCCAGTGATAGGATTGAACCTAGCTGGGTAATTCTTCCACCCCTCGGGTTACCACCCATCAATAAATAATATAATTTATCTTTTAACTACTTTTGGGATGATTCTTTTGGTTGTCATAATATTGGAACTGGAGGGTTGTAGGTACAACATATGACATGTAAATAATAACAAAAGATGACACCATAATAAAAGGACTAGGTTACACAAATAATGAAATACATAGGAAATAGAACAACACATGAACTTTATTTAGTAGAACAAACTTATGTTTCCTGGTATCCAAGTGCGTATGCAGGGCTGCAAGTGGCTATATATAGGAGCATATGAACATGTGAAATAGTGGAGACATGGTTGTTTGTTATGTCATAGTAGATAAGCCTCTATGTACCAGGGAAGAGCCTAGGTTTCATGCGAAGTAATACAAAATCGAGTAGCATTACATACCTCATTGTATGACCTCGTTATTACTTCGAGATAACCTTCCCTTCCTCCAAATATTTATGTATAATGTAGTAGGCAATAATACTAGCATTAGCAGCCAATAGATGCATCTTGGCAGCCTAATCTTATAAAAAGTAATGTACGAGCAGCAAGTGGATAATTATAAATCCGAGCGTATTCTTTCAACCTTTCCGCCCCTAATTTTGCTTTCTAGTACACATTCCCATATACATATCATGTGCAGCCTATTTTAGTGCCATTATAGTCTTACAACAGCCACAAAGCACAACACATAACAATTCTACGTAACATATAATTAGGCAACATAATTTTACATCCCTTCATTACATTTTGACGTCGATAATTCCAAACTTGTTCCAACTTTACCCAAATTGTACTCAACACATCGATACATAAAAATAGCCTTAAAACAGTCTTATAATAGTACCAAATCAGCCATAAAGGACGTGAGGCAATAGTCTTCCATCCATCAGCCCACAAGTTCCTATTACGAGCGTAATTACGATATCATAAGAACTCACTTTCACGGACTGTAAAAATGGCACAGAAGCCTTTATACATCATTATAGAACCAATACTCATTAATAATAATAGCCTCCATTCATAATCAATCTAACCAAAAAGAGAAAAGCTTCCAAATAAACAAGAAAAATGTGCAACAACTTTTGGAACACATGCTATCCAATAATTTCAGCAAGCACAACTAGCATATATTTCTTGTTTGTCATGGGATAAGTATAAAAAATAAATGGATATTTCCACTTACATTAGCCTTCAAGATTCAAGCTTCCTTCAAGAACCCTTGAGGTTTCTATAGGCTGCCATGTGAAGTGAAGTAAAGAGAGAAGAAGAGTCTTTAGGAAAGCGGAAAATTGTTCCAAAGTAAAATGACTTAAGGGGCTGTTTTGAGCACTTTTTAAAGAGTCTCTTTAGCCAAATTTCTTTGGAACTTTTGACCACATATTAACATATATTCATAACCTTATGATGCAACAGATTGTCCCTTAAACTTGGGCCTAAATGAGTCTCAATGTTGATGGGCCTTGACTGCCCATTTTCTTAACTCCTCTTCACTTAGTTTGGGCCCAATTAGTCAAGTGGGTTATGATGTACTTGGGGCCTTTTAATATCCTTCTTGGGTGACAATATAATCCATTTATGATGCTAAAACATAGGCTAAAGTTACACCCTTAACACAGACTTTATTCATAATCGGGCTTGGACAAATTCGATGTCGGGCCTCATCTCCATTTAGCTAGCAAATTTAAGCTAAGTAAGTAGGTGACTAACCATCTAGCTTACTAAGTCTTACAAGCACATCACTTCTCTCACTTCAGCTAAAGTCTTGATCTCCTCCATTTGACTTAAAACTTATTTACACTCGACCCTCTTCAGCGTTAGACATACATATCGCCCTCTAATTCAAGATTCAAGAACTTTTAAAAATTGGCGCTAATTTGAAAAGCCATATCATGTTTCATTTGCATAGAACTGGTATTATAATATTTTAGGTGTTACACTAGAGATGTCCATGCTCAGAATTAGCAATGTCGCTTTGCACACCTTTTTCACATGTTTGCCCAAGCTCATATGAACTTTCTTATTCTAGATATTATGTCAAGGACCATCTCTGGAGCATATCTGGATAGCTATATGAACTTAAGGCTATATTCCTTGACAGTCATCTCCTCCTTTTTCAAGTTAATAAACTCCTCAGCCTTCGCTTCCCTCAACTCTCATGGAAAGAAGTGATCAAGAAAGACACTCTTAAAGTCATCCTAAATGGCAAACTCAACATCCTCACCTTGGCTCTCTTCCCACAGATTGTACCAAACATTTTCCATATCCTTGAGTTAATAGGAAGCAAGTTTAACACCCACAATCTCTATTGTATGCATAGCTTTCAACACCTTCCATATCTCATCAATAAAATTTTAAGGGTCTTCTAAATCTTAGACCCTGTGAAGACCAGAGGATTCATCCTTCAAAAATCTCTGATTCTCGTCTTAGTAGTTGGCTCTTGGGAGCTAGAACTAGAAGCTTATGAATTCCGATTCCCACACTGGGGGCTGCCAATTGGGTGAGCATAGTGATAGCTCCTCTTAGAATAACCTCTATAGTAGGAGTAGGTGAAGTAGTAGGTGCTTGGGGAGCCCTAGCGACTCTAGCATGTTGACCTGAGCCTCTTGTCTCCATAAGAGGATGCACCTCTCTTTGGGGGATTCTCGGTGTGAGACGAAGTATCTCTTTAGGCGGTGATATGCTCAGGAAGCATAATCTACAAATGTATAATACACAAATTAGATAGATACTTTAATAGAGTTTAACGCTATCGTACAAAATCAAAATACAAGAAAGTGTAACAATTCCTAATATCCTATTACCTTATGCTTAAAAAGTGTGGTGCGAAACACACCCATAAACAAGAATCTACTAGACACAACTTCATAGACTCCCCAGGACATATAAACTCTGTGCTCTGATACCAAGTTTGTCACGCCCCAAAAGGGTACCCTTGGCGTGACCGACACTTAGAGACTATTGCTAGCCCCAAAGCAAACCACTTGGCCTCATCATATTCATTTAATCATAACTAATAGTGAAAGACATCTATGATCAAGAAATACTTGATGGAAGGTGAAAATGATTTGATAATCAAAGGCGAAGGTCAAACAATATAGCAATTAAATTGCGTAAGACTAGTGTGAATGAAACTAGTCAAAACATAATTCAATCCAACTCAATAGTCTAGTCTATGAAACCTCTATACATTGACAAGGTGGTGCCAATAACAGACCCATGGCTACCCCAAAGTAGAATAAAATAAGTCTAAACCTAAAGCTGCAAAAGAAAATGGTATCCTTCGAAAGTAGGAGAGGGCTCACCAATTAGCTGAAAGAAACAGGTTCACAATGGGGCACCTGTTGATGATAGCTAGTGCTTGTCTATGCATTATTAAAAGATGCAGGCCCAAATGGACGTCAGTACGTGGAATGTACAAGTATGTAAAATGACTAAATGAAACATGTAAAGATAGAATAACATAAAATTAAACAGCTCAACTCACGATGGAAAAAACTCAATTAGCAAGTCAAGAGTCTGAAGTATGAATGAATTTAGATAATGACCACTCATATACCATCTAGATAAATCCACTCAGAGTTTCATTAAGGCCTAGTTAGGAGTTTCTCTAACTAGCAACCATCACCTATAAGCCGATGATGATACAACGAAGCGATTTCGTTGCCACATCATTCATGTACCTTGCCAGAGTAAAGTACATCCCATCAGTGGATCAAAAATTAGTAACATCAAGTCCTCTTTTTGGGACAATAGAAAACATCTGATTTTACAGTTCAATAATCTCTTACGTTGGCTATAAAGTTATTGAGTTCGTGTTGGATTTACTCGTACTAAATTTGGTGCTCAATACTCCTCCCAATATTAAATATGCATATAATACATCAACCTTATGGTTAACTCATTTATCTAGTCTCATTGGACATTTGTCAACTCAATTTTCACATCGACTATCAACTCTTTAGTTAGGAACATTCTTTTAAGATTTAACTCATTGACCCATAAAGACCCTCTATCATCTATCAATCCAGCATGATAGTATTTAGAAAATAAGAGTGGGTTTGGAGCATTTAGGAACTCTATAAACTCTTTAAGCTCAAATTATACTCATGCATATCAATTTAAATGCAATATGAAAATAACAAGAACTCTTTCTAGGGTTCATGTAGAAAAGTGAAATCATCTATTTCAAGTATTAAATTAATAAAAACTATAATTCATTCAAAATTATATGGAAATACTTTAGGATTTCAGAAAAACCCTCAAGAAATATCCATGGAAGACTCAATTCATTCACAACTCCAACAATATGAGTTATCTGGTACTTGGAATAACAATTCCATGTTCTAGTTATCCTTACATACTTAGAAATTTTGAGTCTTGGAATGGCTTGGATTAACTCACAAGATCCTCTTCAAACCCTACCTTTTTCTCCCTTGAAACCTTTCTCTAAGTTGGAGAAGGTGTTTTAGCATAACAAGGCTGATTAGATATGTTTTAGGATTTATTTAGGTATAAAAACATCAAATTAAAACTTTGAAAGGATTTGAAAACCAACATGACCCTTTTTAAAATGTTGTCGAAGCCACCTACAGTCCAACCTACGGCCCGTAGAAACTTTCATGGACGTAGGAACCAATCCATAAATATTTTGCAAAAATTTTGGGGTCTTTGGATCGATTTTATGGGCTCACACCATGGCTTGTAGAAGAAATTATGACCTATAGGTGGGTCCGTCAAGTTTGGGGATCAAAAAAGAATTTTCAGGAGCTTTTTCCATGAGTTATTAGACGGGCTATAACTCAAACCACAACCCATAAGTCATCTCGTAAGTACACTCTACTCTGGCATTTTATAGTAAAACGACCATAACGTTTGACTCCAAACTCCAAATGAGGTAAAATCTATGGTGTTGGAAAGATAATTCAAAGAACTTTCATTTGGTAGGTTATACGCCTCCTAAATATTTGTGTATTAAGAGTTATGGTCATTTATAGTTGACCCTTGTATGATCTAATGTGAAAAACTGAATTGATATAAATGTATTAAACTTGGCTCAGTAGTAGAGGTCTCTTATGAAGTTACTCCACTTCCCACATATAAGAAGAAGGCTTGAAACATAGGTACATGTAAGAATAGAGTTATGGGGTGTCACACTCTCCCTTTTGCATTTACACCCCATCCAAACCTTATCTAGAGGCATGACAATACACCATAAAAGGTACTCCCTCCTCGAGCAAAGAAACAATAGGTCTGAGTTTAATAAATCTTTTAGCATTTGATAGCTCGTCTTGCACTCCTCTTATTGTAACGACCCCAAAAAGTGCCCGAAAATGTGACTCTGAAGTGCCCGAAATCATAATTTTCATATATCTAAAATTTCATTCGTTATTTTGAAGGGTCAAATTGAGTGGGAAATACGTCTGAAATGAATTTTAGAGAAACTGTATCAAAATCCAAAAATCGCAATAAACGCTATTTAGGAGGGTCAACTTTGAAGGGATATATCTCATAGCACATAAATAATTGAGTGGCCCACGACCTACCGACTTTAATCCCTTTGAAATAGCTTTCTAATGCACATTGTTTAACCTTATTCTGAGTTTGGATGAAGGATTTATGCCTATTTTTGAAGAACTTAGTATGTAGAAAATGTAGATTCCAGTGGCTATCCACATCGTCTCTGCGATGAGGACCAGTGTTATTTTGGCCTTGTTTTTTAGATTTCAGTCCAGGACTTTCAAGTCTTGGGACCAAGGGTTCCTATATGTGTTTTTACCTATACTTAGAGTTATTTTACCCTCATATCATCCTCAACATTCCCTAATATCCTCTCAAACACTTAGACTCAAATTTCACCCTAAATTCAAGTCCCAAACTCAGACCATTCTTAAGGATTTCATTCAAACTTCAAGTCTCCATGTCCAATCTTCTTCAAAGGTTCTCCAAAGCTAAGTTATGTGGCGTTGAACCATTGGGTCCTTCCACCTGGTGCTTAAACTCTCTTTTGCTTAATAATGTATGATATAAAGTTGATTTTACATGTGGGTCTTGTATATTGATAAATTTACTATATAGTGATTTTAGTTCATGAAGTATGGTTGTTTCAGCATGTTTTAAGCTTTAAATCTTTGATCTAATGTAAGATTTGACGAAGGGTTTTGATGTGTGTGTCTTGCGGGTGTTGCAAAGTGTTGAATGATGATTTTACAATGGATTTTCTTACATGATTTAATCTCCAAATTGTATGGTTTTTTAATTCCATTACATACCCGCCAAGTGTGTGATAACATGTTCGGCTAGGATTTCTTGAGGAATTGAAGGTCCAATGCATGTCTTATGAGATGAATGGTGTTATGATGATGAAATAATGATGGAATGATGATGAGATGATTGTATGAATATGATGTGTAATGAGGAGAGGTTGTGTAGGTATATGATGACTTTGTGTTGATTATAGGGAGGTTTATTCGAGTTGTTTTCATGGAGAAGTAACTATGGTGTTACATGTTGTTGTTGGGTTCTTATGTTTGTTGTGTTCTTGGGAAAATGAGGAGTTTTTTATTAATCATTTGAATGTAATGGTTTGAGGAGCTAGTTCTATTATTCCTACCAAAAAGACCATGCCATAAGGTAGAGTAGTTAATGATTCCTACCGAAAAGGCCATGTCGTAAGGTTGAGTGTTTAATGATTTCTACCAAAAAGATCATATCATAAGATATGGATACCCTATTGAAAAGGGCATGCCGTAAGGTAGAATAGCTAATTGTGCTTATCGAAAAGATTACATCATAAGGTATGGACACCCCACCAAAAAGGCCATGCCGCAAGGTAGAAAGACTAAAGGTTCCCACCAAAAAGATCATATCATAAGGTGTGGACATTCTGTTGAAAAGGCCATGCCGTAAGATAGAAAGAATCACATTTTCCACCCAAAAGATGATATCGTAGAGTAGGAGATGTCTTATAATACTTACCAAAATGACTATGTCGTACGTAGGGGTATTGATAACACTCTCCGAAAAGGTTATTCTGTAAGGTGATTGGGGGACATTAGGCCCGTTTCATGAAGGTTGGTACGAAAGGGTATTAGTATGTTTCTCATATTGAGTTTAATTCCCTTGATCATGATTTACTATTATGTTTTACCTTAAACACTGAGCATGCATTCCATATTGATGTTATACCTATCCTTAGATTACAATTATTCATTTCGATTATGTTACCTATCTCTTGCTAGCATTGCATCCCACATACTTAGTACATTCAATTGTACTAACACATACTCTATGCCTACATAATGTTACCATGTAGGAGCCGGAGCTCCTATTGATTCTAGTCATGGCTAGACAGATTGTTCAAGTTAGCTTTGGCGAGTCCCCCATTCCGAGGACAATGACTATTCTCTTATGTAATGTATTAAGACTCGCTTTCATTTGTTGTATACCTATGACCATGAGGGTGAGCCCGGTTGCTTTGTCTTGGCCCATGCTAAGTATCTATGTTTAGAGGCATTATTGTACAAGTTATGTATTATGTTGGAGCTTTGACTCATTTATGTTATTTAAGTATTAAACTCTCTCTCTCTCTTTCCCTTAGTCCCAATTCCCCTAGTTCATATTTCTTATGTTGTTTTATATTGCTTCCATGACCAAGGATGTGTAATGATATGCTATGAGGCTTGTTTGGGGTTCCTTCGGGTTCCCCATTTGCCAGTCAAGTCTAGGCCCTAGGCTTGAGTCATGGCACTTACTACCAAAAATTACACATCTCTTTAAGTTAGTCTGGTCAACAGGGCTTCACTAGAAGAGAATCCCTGTACAATGAGCCAATAGTACCCCATTAAGCCAATAAAACTTTCGATCTCAGTGATGTCAGCCTAGATCACTCATGAACTATCCCTACCTTATCCAGATCTATCATAACACCATCTTTTGTCACCACATGCCCAAGGAAAGCTATCAGCTTGAACCAGAACTTGCATTTTGAAAGCTTGGAATATAATTTTTCTTCCCTCGACCACTGAAGTACAATCCTGAAATGCTACACATGGTCTGACCCATGCATGGAGTAAATCAAGATGTCATTAACAAATACAATCATAAATATATCCAAATAAGGCTTGAACGCCCAGTTAGTCAGTTCTGTGAAAGCAACTGGAGCATTACTCAACCTGAATGACATAACCACAAAATCATAATGGCCATAACAATTTATGAAGCATATCTTCAGGATATCGGACTCCTTAACTATCAAATGGTGATATCTAGATCCCGAATCAATCTTGAAAAATACTGAAGCACCCAACAACTTAATGAATAAATCATCAATATGAGGCAAATGATACTTATTCTTGATGGTCACTTTATTCATTTGGCGATAATTAATACACATACACATAGTTCCATCCTTCTTCTTCATCAATAAAATGGAAGCAACCCAAAGGAGTAAACTCAAACGAATACACTCCTTCTCCAACAAGTCCTCCAACTGCTCCTTTGCTCTTTTATCTCAGTTGGAGCCATCTAATAGGGGGCAATGGAAATTGGCTTAATGCCCGGCTCCACATCAATAGGAAGATCAATATCATGATCTGGAGACACACCTAGAAAGTCTATCAAAAACACATCTGTAAACTCTCACACAACCCTGGTGGTCTCCAGCGATGGTGACTCCCAAGAATAGGCCCGTACATGAGCCAAATATGATAAACACCCTATATCCATAAATATACAAGCATACATATAGGAGATCATCCCCTTGGGATAAGAAGTAGATGTGCTAGTACACATAAACTAGGGAAAACCAGGATAAGACATAGTCACAGTCTTTGCATGATAATCGAAAATGGCATGATAAGGCAATAGCCAATACATACCCAATATACCATCAAAATCAACCATAACAAGTAATGTCAAATAAACAATAATCTCCATCCCCGAGAAGGTAACAATACAACCACGGTACACCCGATTCACCGCTGAAGACTCACTTACCGAGGTGGAAACACATATAGGGTCGACAAAGGGCTCATAGATAATACTAAGGTCTGTAGAAAAATAAGCTAAAAAATATGAATATGTAGAACCTAGGTCATATAAAACTAAAGCAAAATGATGGCACACTGAAACCATACCTATAATAAAAGCATCGGAGACCTCTACCTCGGCTTTGTTAGGAACTGCATAACATACCCTGCATACTGATGTGTTGCCAAAATACAACATTTTTGACACTTTAGAGTTGGAATTTTGTGTGTTCCCAATGTGATGTTAGTTGGTTTTATGTGTTTTTGTGTTTATGTTTTTAGGATTACTGGTTGGCCTTGATTTTGGAGAAAATTGCAGAAGTTGCTAAATTTTACTATTATATGAGACCCTTTACAGGTTGTAGGGTAGTTTCGTGGGACAATTCTAGTGAGGGGCTGTTTTTTGAAGTCCATTCTATGAACATGCAGGAGATCCATAGAGAGATTTACAAGTCATACAAGATGGTTCATGCCCTGAGGATTAGAGACTTTGATTTTCAGGAATTTCATCAGACAAAACCCCCTTTATGAGTCTTAAATCTCTTTACAAGTCATAAAGGGGTGTCATAGAGTAGAAAGCCAAATTTCCAGTAGTTGAGTACGAGACCCCGATTACAAGTCATGGAATGCAATAAGTCCCATAAAGATCCTTCGTATGGCATGCCGACTAGTTCTCCTATTTTGTTTAGGACTTGAATTTTAATTATTATAAATAGTTTTTTTTTTGTTATTTTTCATAAGTTTTCGCATAGTACTCAGACAACTCAATATTTTGAGAGAGAAAATTGTAAGAATCATATTGGAGAGTTTTTGGGAACACTTGTGATTTAATTTCATCTTGAAGCTTATGTTTCTTACTAAAGTTGGATTGCTTGTTCATAATTCTATTGTGTAAGCATTCAATTATGTCTTCTCAGTTCATAATTCTTGCATCTACATATGGCATGAGTAGCTAAATTCACAACTATGGTTGTGTGAACCATGAAGAACTAGCAAATAAAAATCAAATAATTCATAATTCTCGGAAGGTGTATATGCATGAATTAATTAAATCTATTTATTTTGGATGTTTTCTAATGGTGGCCAATCTTAAAACTTGCCTAGTGTTACTGGCTGGACCAAGGTAGTAATGAATAGGAAAAAAAGATGAATTAACAGGATTCGATTGATATGTTCTCATCTAATCAACCAAACTGGGCCAAGGGAAGGTTGTGCTAGGACTAACAAGGTAAGGGTTAGTGTTGCGCACTATAGAGATGGGCCAAGTCGCATAGTGAAATTCATCTCACACCTTTGAACAAAGGGCTTGGTGAATATAATTTACCATCCTGCATGTTATACACCTAAAAAAGAATTAGGTTATCTGATGATGCTGAGTTGGGGAATCATGGGGAACACAATACCCTATTTTCTCTCCATTATTGTCTTTTCTCTTGTGATAGTTATTCTTGTTATATTTCTTGTTGATTATTGTAACCCTGCTCCCCATTTGGGGAAGTAAGTTGGTTAATATTTGGATTGCAAATTGGTGAATTGTCTTGAGTCTACGTATTACCTGTGGGTTCAACCCTAACCTTTGTTAGGTTCTATTTCTTGATAGCGACTGCTTCATCCTCTAAAAAGGAGGTGTAACTTGGGTGACATCAAGATTTTGGCCCCATTGCCGGGGAATACGACAGACTTAGTGATTTCATTAGTAATTGGAGTGTTTATCCTTAGTTCCCTTATTTTACATTTGCTTGTTGTTTTTGTCCTTTTTCGTGGTGTAGGTGTAGTGTATTCCCAACTGAAATGACCCCAAAAAATTTCCCAAAAATGTGCCTCGAAAGTGCCTGAAATCATAGTTTCCATATATCTCAAAATCCATGCATGATATCAAAAATCCGACTTCATATTCGTTATCAAGGGAAAAATTGAGTGGGGAATGGATCTAACGCAGATTTTAGAGCAATCATATCAAAATTTCAATTTTTAAAAATATTTGATTCCAGAATTGATCCGTGTTGGTACGGCGACGTGCAGCCGTCGCGAACCTATGTAAAAATGTCCTCCGCATTGGGACTTCATCGTGGACCAAACATGGACCTATGTTATTTTGTTGCTAATTATTCCAGTTCAGTCCAAGGCTTTTGAGTCTTTGGCCTATGTCTTCCCATGCATAAAATTATCTATACTTAGCATATTTCATCTTCATTTCCTACAAGACATTCCCCAACACAACTTTCAAACACTTAGACAAATATTCCACCCAAAATTCAAGTTCCAAAACTCATTCTGAATCTTTAGGATTTCACTCAAACTTCAAGTCTCCATTTGCCATCTTCATCAACGAATTCTCCAAAGCTAAGGTATGTAGTTTCAACCATTGGATCTTTCCACCCATAGTGCCCAAACTTCCTTTTCACCTAAATTAAATACTTCTAAGTTGATTTTACTTATGGGTCTTCTATTATGAATTTGACTATGAACTATATTGGGTTTTGTAAAAGTGTGACTATTTAACCATGTTTTGAGCTATGAATCTTTAATCTATCTTGAGATTTGATGAAGGATTTTGATGTACTTTGGAAGGAGGTATTGCCAAGTATTGGTGGGTTGATTTACTTTAAGATTTCTTTCATTATTTTACTCTTTCATTTCATGGTTTTACACTAGCATTACATACCCACCAAGTGCTCGATAAAATATCCAGTTAGGGTTCATGAACTATTGATCATCCATTGCATGACCTATGACTTGTATAATTTTATGTTCATGAAAGGAATGTATAGATGTCTTGATTTCATGAATGGTATCTATATTATTGCAAGTTGACTGCGCTGTAGGCCCGAACAACCATGTTGGGGAGGTTTGTACTTCATCTGCCTAGCTCGGGGGGTGGTAGGCTCGTGTAACCATGTTGAGGGATTTGTACCCCAATCGCCTCACCAAAGAGGTGATAGAACTTGGTTACTAATGGTCTCTTCCTACACATGAAAAATGTTCATATAGGCATGTTTAATTGCAAGTGTTATTCATGCATGTCATATTGCTATATGCTAATTTATTGCCTAAATACGCATTCCGATTATGTTGCTTATCTCTTGTTTCATTGCATCCCACATACTTAATATATTAAAATGTACTAATGCTTACTCTATGCTCACATGATATTACCATATAGGAATTGAAGCTCAACTTGATCCTCCTCCTCCTCGTGACTAGTACAATTACTCTCAAAGAAAGTTGATGAGTCCTCTGTTTCGGGGATAATGTCTTTGATCTTATGTTATGTATAAAAGCTCTGTATCCTTTATTGTATGTTTTGAGTATGATGGTGAGCCTGGTTTCTTGTCTTGGCCCCTGCTAAGTTCTATGTTTAGAGGTATTGTTGGAATAGTATGCAATGATGCTTTGAGCTTTGGCTCTCTTTGACTCTTTTAATGTTTTATGATGTGAAAGATTTCCTTAAGCCCTGTGTTTCCTTTTTACTATCTCTTATTATTGTTTTATAGCTTCCATGACCAAGGATGTGTAATAATATTTTAAGAGGCTTGCTTGGGGCCCCTTCTGGTTCCCCATTCACCATGTCATGTCTAGTCCCTAGGCTTGGGTCGTGGCTGACTTGGTATCAGAGCACTAGGTTGTTAATGGTCCTCAGCATCCAACAAACCATGTCAATTAGAGTCTTATTCATGGTTGTGTTGTGCACCACAACTATGAGTAATAGGCTATAAGACGTTTTAGGAAATGTTTCCCTTCTTCTTACTCTATGTCGTGCTATAGAAGTTAGGTAAGGTTTCCTCTCTAATGAATGGTTTTTGCTATATTAGATCATGCCTAACACAAGATGAAGAAGAGTGCACACACTCGAGAAATAACATGCTCATGGAGAGCTTTGGGATGCTCTAACCTTAATAGCACAAGTTGTGGCTAATCAAGTCAATCAAGGGGACCAAGCCCCTCTTGTTCCTACTCTAGCATCTCGGGTGAGGGACTTTATGAGGATGAACCCACCAAAGTTCTATGGGTCTAAAGTGGATAAGGACCGTCAAGAATTTGTTGATGAGGTATACAAAGTGTAGGCTATCATGGGTGTGAGGTCAAAAAAGAAGGCGGAGTTGACGGCTTACCAACTCAAGGGGGGTGGCCTTAATATGTTATACTCAATGGAAGGAGGAGAAGGGAAACAACAATGTGGTTCTATAGGAGGAGTTTAAGGCAACTTTTCTCAACCAATTTTTTCCTCTTGAGGTTAGGGAGGCCAAAATGATGGAGTTCATGAATTTGAAGCAAGTATCTTTCAGTGTGATGGAGTATGACCTCAAGTTCAACCAACTCTCTAAATATGCCTCATGCTTGGTTGCCAGCCCGAGGTCTAGGATGAATACATTTGTGATGGGTGTATTTGATTTTGTGAGTAAAGAATGTCGTACCGCCATGTTAATAGGTGACATAGACTTGTCCTTCCTTATGACTTATGTTGAATAATTGGAGGGGGATAAGTTGAGAAAGAGAAGGGGGAATGAGGCAAAGAGGGCCCATTTTGATGGTAAGTTCCTAAGTCTCAAAGCTAGTTGGTTTCTTCAAGGCCAAGGGTCTTCTCATGCTCCTAATAGAAGGTTTGCCAATGACTACCCAAGGGTCCAAGGTGATGGTGGTGTATGGCCTAATGTTATATGTCCAAAGTATGGTAAGGTTCATGGTGTCTTATGCTTGAGAGCTACTAATGGTTGTTATAGTTTTGTAGAAGTAGGGCATAAGGCAATGGATTGTCCATATAACCGTAACAAGGGTAAAGATTTTATCCACAAGGCCAGGGTGCTAATGTAATTTCTTTGGAGAGAGGAGGTCAACAAGGTGGTGCCCCAAGGCATAATCAGTTATATGCACTCCATGGGAGACAAGGGGTTGATGAGGTGCTCGATGTCTTCACTAGTATGTTAAAAGTCTTTGATTTTGATGTGTATGCATTGATAGACCTAGGTGCCACTCTTCTTTTGTTACTCCTTTTGTTGCAAAAAAGTTTCATGTTGAGCCCAAATTGGTCTGTGAGTCTTATGAGGTGTATACTCCCATTGGTGAATCTATTGTTGCTAGAAAGGTCTATAGAAACTATCCTATTTGCATTTTGCATAAAATATTGCCTTGTGATCTTGTTGAGTTGAATAAGGTGGATTTTGATGTCATTCATGGGATGGATTGATTGTATGCATATTATGCCTCTATTGATTATAGAACCCACAAGGTCAAGTTCCAATTCCCAAATGAACACTTCCTTGAGTGGGAGAGTGATAATGTGGTGGTCAAGGGTAGGTTTATCTCTTGCATTAAAGCCTAAAAGTTGATCTCTAAGGGGTGTCTCTATCATCTTGTGATGGTTAGGCATGTTGAGTCCAAGGTATTTCCTATAGAGTTGGTTCCGATGGTAACTGAGTTCCTTGATGTCTTTCCAAATGACCTTCCTAGTGTTCCTCCGGAAGGAAGATAGACTTTCATATAGACCTCCTTCTCGATACTCAACTTATTTCTATTCCCCCTTACTTTGTGGCCACGGTGGAGTTAATGGAGTTGAAGGAGAAATTGAGGGACTTGTTGGAGAAGGGTTTATCAGGCCTAGCTAATCACCTTGGGGTGCACCAGCGTTGTTTGTGAAGAAGAAAGATGAGTCCTTTAGAATGTGCATTGACTACCGATGACTTAATAGGGTCACCATAAAGAATAAGTACCCTCTACCAAAGATTGATGATTTATTTGACCAACTTCAAGGGGCTAGTCATTTCTCTAAGATTGATCTTTGGTTCGAGTATCACTAAGTGAAGGTAAGGGAGTGTGACATTCCCAAGACAACCCTCCAGACTAGGTGTGGGCACTATGAATTTGTGGTTATGTCATTTGGGTCGACCAATACACCGGCTATCTTGATGGATCTTATGAATAGGGTCTTTAAAACCTACAGTGATTTGTTTGTGGTGGTCTTCATTGATGATATCTTGATCTACTCCCATAGTGAGGAGGATTATGTGGATCATTTGAGGGTAGAGTTGTAAAAATTGAGGGAACAGAAGTTGTATGCCAGATATGGAAAGTGTGCATTTTGGTTGAAAGAGGCTTCCTTTATAGATCATGTGGTGTCGTGGGATGGTATTAAGGTGGATCTTAAAAATATGGAAGTGATTAGAAATTGGCCGACCTTTGACCCTGTCGGATATTAGAACTTCTTGGGCTCTACGGAGGTTTGTGAATGGGTTCTCTTCTATTGCTTCTCCCTTGACTAAGTTGATTCAAAAGAAGGCTAAATTTTTGTATACACTATCGAATTTGATACGAATTATTAATTTTGTCCTTAAACGATTGATAGTTGAGATCTACTTCTTTAAATTTCATTAGTAGGGACGGTGGGGATTCAAATGCCACTTCTCTCTCTTTCCTTAAAATAAAAATATTTTGTAGAAAGATGAGTGTAAAAAGAGTTTTCAAACCTTGAAGGATAAGCTTGTGTCCACTCCTATCTTGTTTCTATCGGAAGGGTTGGAAGCATATGTTGTATATCGTGATGCCTCCCGGATTGGGTTGGGTTGTGTTTTGATGCAAAGTGGTAAGGTGATAGCCTATGCTTTAAGACAACTCAAATTGCAAAAAAAAAATTATCCTACTCATGATCTTGAATTGGCCATCGTGGTATTTGCTTTAAAATTTGGCATCTTCATTTATATGAGGTATATATTGATGTGTATACCGATCATAAGAGTCTCCCATATGTGTGCACTCAAAAAGATCTCAACTTGAGGCAAAGAAGGTGGTTAGAACTTCTTAAGGATTCTGATATGAGTGTGCACTATCATCCCAGTATGGCTAATATTGTGGTCGATGCTTTAAGTCGGGTGTCTATAGGTAGCCTAGCTCATGTGGATGATGGGGGAAAAGAGGTAGCTAGAGAAGTTCATCGGTGAGATAGATTGAGAGTTAGGTTGAAAGAGGTTTATAGTGGTGGTATTGGGGTTGTTGATGATTCAAAATCTTCCTTGGTTGATAAGGTAAAAGCGAAGCAAAATCTTGATGCCTCCTTGTTAGAATTGAAGGCCATGGTGACAGAGGACAAGATGGAGGTTTTCTCCTAAGTGGGAGATGGTGCCCTTAGATACAAAGGTAGATTGTGTGTTCCTTGTGTTGATGATTTGAGAAAGAGGATTCTTGAGGCTTATAATTCTTTCTATTTTGTTCACCCCGGTTCTACCAAGATGTATCTAGATTTGAGGGATGTGATTTGGTGGGGAGGCATGAAGAAAGACATTACCAATTTTGTATCCGGTTGTCATAGTTGCCAGCAAGTCAAAGCAGAACACCAAAGGCCAGGTGGCCAAACCCAAGATATTGAGATTCCTACTCGGAAATTAGAGGAAATTATCATGGATTTTGTGCTTGGGTTGCCTAAGACTAGAAAGTGTTTTGATTCTATTTGGGCTGTGATTGATAGAAAGACAAAGTTGGCTCATTTTCTACTAGTTAAGACTACTTATGGGGCCAAAGACTATTTTAAATTGTACATTCATGAGTTGGTTAGATTGCATGCGGTGCCCTAGTCTATCATCTCAGATCGTGGTGCTCAATTCACTTCTCACTTTTGGAAGTCCTTCCAAAGAGGTCTTAGTGCCAAGGTAAAGCTAATCACGACCTTCCACCCTCATATAGATTGCCAAGACAAAAGAACTATCAAAACTCTTGAGGATATGATTAGAGCTTGTACTTTGGAGTTTAAGGGTAGTTGGGATGATCATCTTCCATTTATTGAGTTTGTTTATAATAATAGCTATCATTCTAGGATTGGTATTTCTCCTTTTGAGGACCTCTATGGTAGGTGTCGTAGATCACTGATGATGTTCATGCTCCAATAAGAAAGCAGTCGCTGTCAGCAATTAACCTAGCCAAAGGTTATGGTCAAATCCATAGGGAATAGTGGGCTTGACTACGAGAATTCACTATCAATCATTTCAAGTATCTATGACTGAAATCTCTAAATTGGAAGGGGGGGAGGGGGTTTGTGGTTCAAGAACAAAGTAAAATAAACAATACACTACAATGCAAGAAAAAACTCAATTTTAGGGACAACTTGGGAATTGTGTTCCCCATGGTTCGTTGACTTAATTACCCTAGGTAACTAAACTACAATTGGAGATTCGCATGCAGTATGATAACTTAGGTTCTTCCAGCCCTCTTGTGAAGGTGAAGGTCGAATTTCACCATGGCGCTTGGTTGGCTACCATGATGTGCCAACTAACCGATAGCCATTGTCCCAGTCAACCTCCCCTTTTTCAGGTTTGGTTTATTAGATGAGAACAAATCAATCGAATCTTCTCATCTACTTCCTTTTTCCTATTCGTCACTACTTTTGTCAGGCTTGTGATAGTATGCATGGTTTGGTGTTAGCCACTACTAAACAACAATCATAATGAAGGGAAATAGACAATACGTGCAAAACCCCAATCATACAAATACAATAAACCTAGGTCATCTCAAGTCAACTACCCATGGTTCCCACAACCCCAGTTGTAGGTGCTTAGCTACTCATGGCTAAGGCAAAACCAACAAATGCAAAACATAGTTGAGGATTTTACCTAAAGCAATGAAGGATGAAGACACTACCAATTGCAAACCGAAAGCTTGATAGATTGACAATGAGTACAAGGCAAGATTTTCAATCCCCAAAAGTGGGTCTCCAAAAGAAAATGATAAACTAAACTAAAACCCTAAAATATTCTTGAGAGAATATTCAAAGTCTCTTTCAATGTCTACCAAATTTCTAATCTATGCCAATCCTTCAAATAAAACCTAACTTAAAAGCATTTATAGTAGTTATAGGTTTAACCCTAAAAGTTACATAGAAAAGACAGTTGGTAGTTGGTACGCCTATGAGTCATAATGGGGTTCTCATAGCAGGTTCTTGGCGTCTTGGACTCAACTAGTACGACCCACTGGTATGATTCATTGCTTTGGCTACGACTCATATGCTCCTCTTATAGTCTAGACCTTTAGTTTTTTGGTCTAAAGTTTTGGCTCTCTGATTCCTGCTATGAGTTCACCTATACGAGTAGTAGTAAGATTTAAAACTTGTAGGATGGCCTCGTAGGATTGACTTCCACTTAGCAAATTTCTGAATTTTTGGTCTCTATTTCTGGCTATGATAACACCCTAAGACTTGTAGCTTGGGCTACACTTGTAAGTGAACTCATATATCCTATGCTTCAGCGAAATCTGTAATTTTCGTCCAATATCATGCCAACTTAACTTTTCTGCAAGATCAATACAAAAACACATAAAAAGAATAAAAAGTCACATTAATAACTCACAAACTCCCTTGTTTTAGGCATCCAATAGGTTGTATTTTGTCTCAACTCTGGGTCATATGTCTCGAAAGGCCACTTCACAAGAACATGCAAGTGGTCAGCTAACCAATCAAACACCTTAACACCTGTCGGTGCCACCTCTGCGACAGCAACTGGGGCTGCTAACATCTGCAATAACTCGACCTTACATTTGGCCAACTTCTGTGTCACTACGCTCCTGTCAGCAGGTCGAGCACCCTCAAGCCTCCGTTGGATTCTCGCCTCAAATGCATCAACTCTTATCCACTGCCTTAACTCTTTCATCTACCAATGCATGGGTTAATGCCTTCATCCTCTCCTCTGAGTCCTATATGGTCTGGCCGACCCAAGGTCTAACCTGAGTTGCTAAAGCCTGTAACCTGGAATCTACGATAGCCACCTTGCGTAACAGTGCCTGAAAATTAATAATAGAGATAATAGAATTAACCTGTAATGTAGATGTTGCTGGGGCTAGAGTACTAGAGGATGACGTAAACTCAATCTCAATAACTTGCGTAGGATCTGTAGCAGCTAGAGTAGTACCGGTGGTAGCTGGAGTTGAACCCTGAGTTTGAGGCTTTACTGGGAATGGATCTAGGATAGCCGATAAAGCTGCACGAGGTAGGGCCACTGGGTGCTCATCATCCTTTATCAGGCTAGGATCCATAGTATGTATAACCTTGATATGCTGGTCCTAGTAGGGGTCTATAGGAGCACATGCTGCGCTACATTATTAGTGGATCAAAACAAGGAATGGCAGTAAGGTGTTTGTTCGGACGACAGAGTCGTGGATCTGCTCAGAGATAATCCCGGCCTAATCTATCTCATAACTAGCTAGAATACTGGCTAATAACATAGCTCGCTCCAAGGTGATCACATTATCAATGAAAGTAGGCCAGATACACCAAACGATAATGGACCACAAAAACTTGGCTCAAAAAGAGAGGTAGGCCTTTACTATAGGATCTACATGGTTTGTAACCCACTTCAGCTCGAAACCCTCCTCACAAATCTAGCTGGAAATCCACTATAGAAGCTCTATCCTAGCCCCAATTTCCTTTCCAGTCACTGCTCTTCTCATCTTGTCAAATGCGTCCATCATACTCTGCGGTAGACTGAGGCACTCTATAAGTGGGCCCAAACTAGATCCGTAAAATAGTCTCCTCCAAAATAGGAACTCTCTGACCCAAGAATGACACCACCCATAACCTCGGTTGCTCCATCAGTTTCTTGTTCTTCGGCAACCCTCAATGGAGTTTAGCAAGATATGCTGTATAAAACTCATGAACCACGTAAGGGGAATTCTTGCCCAGCTATTTTGTAGTCCATTGTAGTCTGTGTCTATCTATCTCCTCATCTAATCCTGGCACCTTAACTAACCTTGAGCTATGCAGCCCAGACTCCTCATGAAATTATCGTACCGGTTTGCCCTGTCCCTTGGGCTCTAACCCCTGTTCATATATCTCCTTCATCCTTGGGAGACACCATCTGTGGTCGACTAGGGGTTGTGATTGGACTTCTTCCTGCTGGGACTGGGAGGTGCTCTCAGACTCCCGACTCTGACTCTGAGTGTGAGGGGGTCATCTGTGGTAAGCTACTCTTCGACCTGTCTCCATTACCCTATTGTTCCTCCTCTTTAGACTAGGAGGAACTGCTGACTTCCATCTGCCCAAATCTAAGGTATATTAGCCTCGAGGTCTATTCTGACCCTGTGAATTTCTAATGACCCCTTGCATTTCTCAACCTCATAAGATTCATCCACCTATCTCTATTGGAATGTCTGGATTGCTCGTTTGTCTTTTGGAGGCATGATATCTGCAAGCCACCCACCCAATACAGTTGAGCATTAAGATGTTTGAGCAAATGAATCACATAACAAAGAATAAGATACAAAACTAATCTAAGTATAGAGAATCACTGATGCAAATGCAGGTCTGCAGATACGAGGTACAGTTATGACTCGTAGGGTGTCCTACGAGTCATACGCTAGCCTTGTAGTACCAAGATTCCTAAAGAATTGCAGTCTGAACTCGGTTACGTGATGCAATTATGAGTCATAGTCTAGCCTCATACCTCTTTCTAGAGACCATTTTTTAAGAACTCGGCTAGGCTTACGAGACCCTTACTACAAGTCGTAACAGGTATTATGAGTCGTATGTGGGTCTCATATGAAAAACATGAAGAAACCACAGGTGACTGGTACTTACAACGACGGACCACTATAACTAGTAGGGGAGCCTATGAGTCGTAGGAGGGCCTTGTAGCTAAAAGTAGAAGGCACCAGTAATGTCTGCCATTTTCCCACAAAATGCACAAGCAAAACAAACACAACTTAAGGGTTTGCATTTGTAAGAGCAATACAATATATTTGACATATAAATGGCCCCACAATTACATCAAAAAGTTAAAACATCCATTATCCCTAAAAATCGAAGTCAGATCCACATTACGACAAGTAAAACCAAGGGCAATTTCATATCCAAACTCGTATTTTATCAATAAAATATTCCATTAAATACAAGAGCAATTCAAACACGTTCAATCAAGTCCAAAAAGCTATGGCATATGAAACACCCCCACACCTCCTAACTTCCAATTTTGACGATAAATTCCACAATGGTCGGGCAATAATTAAGCACTATATTCTATGGACCAATAATTTTCACAGTTCCAACCACCCACTTAAGAACTTCAAATAAGGTTTGATTCATAGCATAATCTTTCAAAGCATAAACCCTAGGTTTGATGTCTATGTCTACACATCACCACATGGGCATGAATATTCATGGTTAAAATAAATATATGATAATACAAATAATAAGTGATGTGCTGTCAAAATACAATATATTTGGTGCCTAAAATAAGGGATTTTGTGAGTTCTCAATGCGACTTTTTATGTTTTTTATGTTCTTACTAAAAAGTTAGGTTGGCATGATTTGTGAGAAAAATTGCAGATTTTGCTAAAGCATAGAAAATACAAACTCACCTATGAGTCGTAGCCCAAGCTATGAGTCGTAGGGTATGTAGTAGCAAGAAACAGAGACCAAAAATTTAGAAATTTGCTAAGTGGTGGTCAACCCTACGAGTCATAAGTTACATTACAACTCGTATAGGTGGACTCGTAGCAACAATCAGAGAGCCAAAATGTTGGACCAAATACTGAAGTTCTAGACTATGAGAGGAGCATACGAGTCATAGCATAAGCAACAACTCGTACTAGTGGGTCATACTAGTTGAGTCCAAAATGCGAAGAATCTGATACGAGACCCCGACTAAGATTCGTAGGTCACCCTATGAGTCGTACCTGCAAGGCGTACCAGCTGTCAGCTGTCTTTTCTTTGTACTTTTAGGGTTATTTTGTAAACATTATAAATAGCTTTAGTTAGGGTTTTATTACGAAATTCCAGATTTTAGAACATAGAATTTGTATTTGAATATTCACTCAATAATCTTTTAGAGTTTTATCTTAGTTTATTATTTTCTCTTGGAAAAGCCATTTTGGGGATTGCAACTCTTGCTTTCCGTTCATTGCTAATCTATCAAGCTTTTGGGTTAGCAACTTGTGGTGTCTATACTTTTCATCACTTTTGGTAAAATGCTCAACTATTCCTTGTATTTGCATTTTATTAGTTTTGCTTTAGTTATGAGTAGTTAAACACCCACAACTTGCGGTTGTGGGAACCAAGGGTAGTTGATTTAGTATGACCTAGGTTTATTGCATTTCTATGATTGGGGTTTTGGATGTATTATCTAATCCCCTTCATATTTATTGTTGTTTAGTGGTGGCCAACACCAAACCTTGCCTACTATCACGAGCCCGACCAAGGTAGTGATGAATAAGAAAAGGGAAACAAATGACATGATTCAATTGATGTGTTCTTCTCTAATCAATCAAGCCTGAACAAGTGGAGGTTGACTAGGAAAATAGGTAATGGTTAGTTGGCACGCCATACCGACCAACCAAGGACCATGGTGAAATTTAACCTTCACCTTCACAAGAGTGCTGGAAGAACTTAAGTTACCATCCTACATGCAAATCTCCAGTTGGAGTTATGTTATCTAAAGAAATCGAGTCAACGAACCATGGGGAACACAATTCCCAAGTTTTCCCTAAAATTGAGTGTTTCCTCGCTTTATAACTTAGTGTTTATTTTATTTTGTTTTTGAATCATAAACCCCTCCCCAATTTAGAGATTGTAATTATGAATGGTTGAAATGATTAGTAGTGAAGTCTTATAGTCAAGCCCTGTATTCCCTGTGGATTTGACCCTAACCTCCAGTTATATTAATTGCTGACAGCGACCGCTTTCTTATTGAAGCATAAATATCATCAAAAGTTATGGCACCATTGCTGGGGAAAATGACTAGGTTTCGACTTGATTGCACTATTAGTTAGTTCTAGCGTTGATTTCTTGAGTCTTGTGTATTTTACTTTTGTTTTTATTTTTGTTGCTTGATTTTACTTATTGGGTGTGCTAGATTGTATTCCCAATACAAGAAGCCAAGGCAATCCCTTAGCTTCGATCAATTTGTAGATCCACCGACTTGTTAGAAGAATGGGAAGAGAGGAAAATCCACCGCCAAGGGGTAATAGGCCACAACTTAGAGACTTCAATGAAAACGCATATGGATAGAATCAGTATCAATTGAACCCTATAGCCATGGATGTTATTGGTGAAATAGTATTGCCTTCTTTACCAGCAGATACTAAGTTCATAGTATCGAGTCATTTTCTCCAAATGCTCCAAAACCGTGGATTATTTACAGGGCTACCTTAGCAGAATCCCCACCGTCATCTCTAAAATATGGTGTTTGTTTGCAAGAGTGTCATGGGGACACAAAATCTTTCTCTTAAGTCCATTGGTTTAAGAGTGTTTCCACTATCATTGATTGGCAATGCAACTGTGTGGTTGTTTGAGCTTCCTCCGGGCACTATTACAAGTTGGGCTGAGCTTCAGAGAGTATACCTTGAAAAATATTTCCCAAAATCTAAGAAGTTGAAGCTCAAGGATCAAATCAACAACATTGAGCAATTGCTGGGTGACTCAATTAACACAACATGGGAGAGATTTACTAAATGCTTGAGGATGGTCCCGGATCAAAAAATTGTTGATGATGCCTTGGTTAAGATTTTCTATCAGGCACCTGATGAGAATAGTCAAGCTTGTGCCGACACAATCATGGGAGGCATGTTCCTTGACCAACCTTTTGCATTGATAGCTACAAGGATGGAGAAAGTGTTTAAAACTATAGAGCATGTGCCAATGAGAGGGTGGTGTGACAAAGAGCTCTTTTGCGGTCAACGCCAACAATGAGCAAGAAAAGGTAAATGTAGAGATCACGGAGCAACTTGCTCAACTCCGCACAAGTATGGAATTAGTTTTGAAGAAAAACAAAGCTAGTGTTAAAGTAGTCACTCACCAACCTCTGAATTCCCCCATCTATGACTATCCAATCTTTGATAAGGATGTATGTTTTGCAATCAACCAACCAATGGGTTTTTGGAACAACCCCCAAGGGTCCAATTCAAATTATTGGAGGCAAGGTCCCGGGAATCAACGTCGGAACTTCAACCGTGAGGGTGCATATAGAGACAACTAGTGTGATATTATGAAAGAGAGAGAGTGCTATAGAACAAGTGGAGAAGAAGAGATGGCTATAGGAGTGGTCCTTATGTACCACCTCACAATCGTGATGCCGAGTCAAGTACCTCTAGGATCGAAGAGATATTCGACAAGTTGTTAAAAAGGGTCGATTACCAAGATGAGACTTTAAAGCGAATGAAAGCGAATATGTCAAGTATTAAACAAAAAATAGAGTCTCACTAGGTAGTGAATAAGAAACTCGAACAATAATTTTGGAAAGTCTCTTCGCAATTGAACCAACGCCAAAAGGGCACCTTACCAAGCAATACGGTTCAAAATCCTAAAAATGAAGGGCATTGCATAGCAGTGATGATTCAAAGTGGTAAAAGCACTGTAGATCCCCCTATGCCAATGGTCTGAAATGGAAGCTACATGAAGAGAGTGAATGAGGTGATCAAGGCATTCAACACGGAAGAGCAACCCAAGAAATATAAAACCTTGACAAGGCCCCCCCCCTTTTTCCTCAAAGGCTTGGGAAGAGGAAGGAGGAAAGTAAGCTTAAACAGTTTTTGGTGATGCTTAAGAAATTTTCAGTAAACATCCCCTTAAAGGATGCTCTTGAGAGGATGCCAGGGCATGCCAATTGGATGAAAGACTTAGTCAAGCAGAAGAAAAAAGTGAGCCAAGACCTTTCTCAAAATTTTCAAGATTGTAGTGTCATTACAGCAAAGTCTTTGGTGCAAAAGTGGGAAGACACGGGTATAGTTGCCATACCATGCAAAGGAGAATTTGAGTTTGCTAAAGCACAATGTGACTAGGGGCTAGCATTAACTTGATGCCTCTTGCTGTATTTAGGAAGCTTGGTTTTGGGAGCCTTGTCCCTACGAAGATGTGGTTGTTGATGGCAGACAGAACAGTCTAGAAGCCTGTAGGGATACTATATCATGTGCTGGTAAAGGTAGACAAATTTATATTTTCTGCATATTTTTTAATACTTGACTATGAGATTGGTTTTGCAGTTCCTATCATCTTGGGAAGACCTTTCTTAGCCACAGGTCGAGCATTAGTTGATATGGAAAAGAACCTATTCACTTTTAGGTTTGGTTAAGGGCAGTTTTGTTCCAAGTGGGTCAATAAGATGGGAAGATTTCTGAGTTCCATGTCATTTCAATGATCTCAAAAGAGGAGGACAGTGAAGCAAAGATCCTAGTAGAATTAAGGCTCGAAGTTGATCCTTTGGTGGCTGTGTTGATGAATTTTGATGGTGATAGTATTCCTGATTATAAGGAAATGGTAAATGCTCTTGGGGAGTCATTCGGGCCAAGGCTACAAGCAAGGTTGGAGTTAGATTTATGCAAAAGGGGAATACTACCTACAAAACCTTCTATAGAAGTTCCACTAGAGTTAGAGTTAAAGGAACTACCATCACATCTGAAATATGCAATACTTGGGAGAGAATAGTACATTGCATTTCATCACTAAGTAGACTTGAGTGAAGCTCAAACAGAGTCCCTCATTTTAATTTACAAGTAATTCAAAAGGGCCATTGGGTCGACAATTGCATACATCATTGGTATACCCCCTGGGATATGCACCCACAAGATTCAATTAGTCAAGGATTTTAAATCAGGTATTGAGCATCAAAGAAGGTTGAACCCCCCAATGCAAGAGGTAACGAGGAAAGAAATCATCAAGTGGTTCGCGCAAGAGTAATCTACCCAATTATCGATGGTGAGTAGTAAGTCCAGTGCAGTGTGTTCCAAAAAAGGGAGGTATCACAGTGGTGCCTAATGCAAAGAATGAATTAATCTCCATGAGACAAGTCACTGGATGGAGAGTATGCATGGATTATAGAAAACTCAATGCTTCTACCAAGAAAGATCATTTGCCTATGCCCTTCATGGATCAGATGCTTGATAGATTGGCAGAGAAGGGATGGTATTGTTTAATCAAATTGTTATTGTGCCTAAGGACTAGGAAAAGACAAATTTCACGTGTCTTTATGGTACCTTTGCATTTAAGAGAATGCCGTTTGCACTATGTAATACTCCAGCAACATTTCAAAGAGGTATGATGTCTATCTTCTCGGACATGGTCAAGAGCACTATTGATGTGTTCATGGACAACTTTAGTGTTGTTGCCCAATCTTTTGAAGAATGTTACATTTTTGTGATGCATTGCAGAGGTCCGTTGATAGTCACTTAGTGCTAAATTTGGAGAAATACCATTTTATGGTCAAAGAATGCATCATCTTGGTCACATAATTTCAGGCAAGGGAATCAAGGTAGATAAAGCTAAAACTGAGGTTATAGAGAAATTGCCACCATCAATTTAGTAAAAGCTATTAGGAGCTTTCTAGACCATGATAGATTCTACCGCCACTACATAAAGGATTTTTCCAAGATCTCACAACCATTGTTTAAGTTGATGGAGAAAGATGCCAAGTTTGTGTTTGATGAGGTATGTATGTACGCCTTTGAAGAATTGAAAAAATGGCTGACTACAGCACCCATAATTGTGGCTCCGAATTGGTCACAACTATTTGAACTAATGTCTGATCAAGTAGGGTTGTGCTAGGTATGTTGTTTGGGAAATGAAGGGAGAGAATTCTGCATCTGATCTATTATGCCAGCAAGCAATAAATGTGGCCCAGAAAAACTATACAGTGACCGAATAAGAATCGCTTGCTTTAGTTTTTGCCTTTGAAAAATTCTGGTCATACTTGATAGGGGCTAAGGTGATTATGCACACTGACCATGCAACACTCAAATATCTAATGACCAAGAAGAATGCAAAACTAAGATTGATCAAATGGGTACTTCTCTTGCAAGAGTTTAACTTCGACGTGATTGACAGAAAGGGATCAGAAAATCAAGTAGCCGATCATCACTCTATATTGGAAGATGAAACTACTGTAAAGTTTGATGATGGTCTTGACATAAATGATTCATTACTTGATGAAAGAGGTTTGGTAGCCTCACTAATCTTATACCTTGGTTTGCATACTATGCTAATACTTGGTGAATGATATAGTAAGGGTTGATTCTGCACAGATAGAGTTGATGGCGAAAGACATGCTTCCTGCTGCCGAGATGAACCCCCATCAATGTCACAAGTTTATGCAGGATGCAAAGAAGTTCTTTGGGATGAGCCTTATTTATTTCGTATTTGTGCAGATGGGATCATCACAAATGTGTGTCAGAAGTGGAAATGATGAGTATTCTTGAAGCATGTCACTCTTCAGTAGTGGGTTATCATCATAGTGGAGCTCAAACTGCTTACAAGGTGTTATATTGTGGCTACAATTGGTTGTCTGTACATCAGGATGCCCATGATTACGTCAAGTCGTGTGATAGATGTCAAAGAGAGGGCGGGGTCTTGCGAAGGCATGAGCTTTCTCTAAATCATTTTCTGGTGATAGAACTATTCGATGTTTGGGGCATTGACTTTATAAGATCTTCTGTCAGGTTACATGGTAATAAGTACATTTTGGTCACAATTGATTATGTCTCAAAATGGGTTGAAGCCATATCTCTACCGAACAATGAAGGTAAGAGTGTTACCGGGTTTCTCCGAAGAAACATTTTCTCCAGGTTCGGTACACCTCGAAATATCAATGATGGAGTTCTCATTTTTTCAACTGATAGTTCAAAGATTTCTTTGAAAGATATGATTTGAAGCATCGAGTAGCAACCCTATACCATCCCTAAGCAAGTGGGAAAGTAGAGGTATCAAATAGGGAAATCAAGCAAATCCTATCCAAAATAGTGAATGTAAATTGCACTAATTAGTCAAGAAAGTTGGATGATGCTTTATGGGCCTGCCACATAGCTTTCAAAACCCCTATCAGAATGCCCCCTTACCAAATGGTGTTTGAGAAAGCCTGTCACCTGTCAGTTGATCTTGAACACAAGGCACTATAGGCACTTAAGAAGTTGAATCTAGGTTGGAATGAAGCAGCAATATCTAGATTGATGCAAGTAAATAAACTCTATAAGTTTAGGCTACAAGCATATGAGAGCGCTGTATTGTACAAGCAAAGTATAAAAGTTTAGCATGATCATATAATTGAGAACCACCAATTTGCTCCAGGAGACATGGTGTTGCTTTATAACTCTAAGTTGAGGTGGTTTCCTGGGAAACTTCGATCTAAGTGGACGGGGTCCTTCAGAGTCATATGTGTTTTGAGACATGGAGCCATTGAGTTACAAAGCAGGGATGGTAAAACTTTCAATATCAATGGATAGAGGGTCAAATTGTACATGAACATTAAAGAAATTAAGATAGTGGAAGATTGGGACCTTGAGGAGGCATAAGTACAAAAGCTTCCTGTCATGCCACCATAATAAATCAGGCGCTTCCTGGGAGGCAACCCAAGGTATACCCCTTGTACCTCTTCTATGTGTCTTTACTTTGAGGGAAAAGTATCCTATATTGGTGGGGTGTGGGATGTTGAGGATTAGGGTGAAGTCTGAGTAGCCTCAAGTCCATAACTTCCCCTATTTTTTATCCCAAGGTTTTCTTGCCGTAATTCTTTTTCCTTGTGGATGTTTACTTATTTGTTGAACTGGCATGTGTACGTAGTGTAGATAATGTGCAAATTTGTAGCAGTATTATTTGTTGGTATATACACAGTCCTTACATGCTTTTTAGAGTTCTGATGAGAAATTAGGTATCTGGTAATGTTTATTCTTGTAATGTGAAGGTAACCTAAGGCTTGAAGCATAAATTGTGAGTCTATATTTGATTGTGGGTGCAATTCCATGTGTGTGTGATGAAACTGTTTTGCTGCATTTATACATCTATACGGACTCATAACTTGCCATGTCACTCTAAAATTGGTTTGATGATATGCTTGAATTAGAAAGGATCTCAGACCTTTGTTCTTTGAGTGAACCCACTTTTGGCCTAAATGACCCACCAAAATGAGTGAGTGAATTCCTTGTTCCAAATTTTTGAGCTTCTCACATACTCATTTTTTCTTGACACCATGATAGCTTAACCTTGTTTGATGAAATACCTTAATATTGTCCCTGGTCTATCCTTGGACATGTGAAACTTTATTGAGGCTAAAAGCCTAAGTTGAGGGTAGCTACAAGTTTTGGTCCTGGTTTAAGGAACAGATATTGTGTACTTCACCTCAGGTTAAAATCCTAAGTTAAGGGTGGCCCTTATAATGGTAGAGTAATGACAATGAGGTGGTTAGTTGGGAAATAAAGAAATAAATGAAAAATCATGAGCCGAGTGAAGAAAATGAAAAGAAAAGTGCCTTGAATTGAGAAAACGTAGCAATAATGAGGTTGAGAAATAAGGCACAACTGAAAAGATAAAGAAAGCACTCAAGAAAAAGTTTGAAACAGGAGAATAAGGGTGAATTTATTGAAAAGGTTGGGTTATGAAAGCAAAAAGTGTTGGTAAACATGTTTCAAGGATAGGTTTTCGTTACTACTTGCCTAAACTGCCATATGAAAGTCCCCTTGAACCTATGTTACAAGCCTATAAGTTCTTAAGTGATCCAAATCCACTTTATCATTAAGCCAGAAGGTGAGTGTAGAGGCAAGCCTATGGTGTTCGTCAATATGCATGAATTTCAGTTGTGAGAGCGAGAATTCTTCCTCAGTCCCTGAATTCTTAATGCTTCTTGAGTGAGTAAGAGGGACTTCCTTTCTGTGAGGGCATTTGCACTACTTGATTAGCATATGGTTGGACCAGTGATTGTGGATGGCTAATGCTTCTTAGCTTATCATAATTGGGTTGTGAGACTCATCATCATGTTTTTTTGTGATCAGTAACTTTGCAATCTGATTCTAAAAATGATAGTTGTGTCCCTGGATTAAAGTGGATGATGTATATGCCATTGGTATAGCTGCTATGTATTTCTCATTGTTTGTATAGATTGAGTTGTAGCTTGAGGACAAGCAATAATTCTATGTTGAGGGTGTTGATATGTTGTCAAAATACAATACATGTGATTCCTAAAACAAGAGATTTTGTGAGTTCTCAATGAAACTTTTTATGTTTTTATGTGTTTTTGTGTTGTTCTTGCAGAAAAGTTGGGTTGACATAATTTTAGAGAAACATTGCAGAGTTTGCAGAAGCATAGGACAAATGAGCTCACCTATGTGTGGTAGCTCAAGCTACGAGTCATAGGATGACGTAATAAGAAATGGAGACCAAAAACTCAAAAATCTGCTAAGTAGAGGTCAATCCTATGAGCCCATCCTACGAATCGTAAGTTGCACTATGACTCGTACAGGTGGACTCATAGCAAGAATCAGAGAGCCAAAATGTTAGACCAAAAACTAATATCCGAGACTACTAAAGGAGCATATGAGTTGTAGCACAAGCAACGAATCGTACTAGTGGGTCATACCAGTTGAGTCCAAAATGCCAAAAACTTAATACGAGACCCAGTCTACGACTAATAGGTCACCTTACATATCGTACCTGAAAGGCCTACCAACTGCTAACTATCTTTTTTGTGTAATTTTTAGGATTATTTTGTAAAACACTATACATAGCTTTAGTTAAGGTTTTATTACGAGATTCAACATTTTAGAACATAGAATTTTCCTTTGAATATTCTCTCAAGAATATTTTAGGATTTTAGCTTAGTTTATCATTTTCCCTTGGAAAAGCCATTTTGGGGATTGCAAATCTTACTTTGTATTCATTGCCAATCTATCAAGCTTTTGGGTTTGCAACTTGTGGTGTCTAAACTTTTCATTACATTTGGTAAAACTCTCAATTATTCCCTGCATTTACATTTTTGTTGGTTTTGCTTTAGTTATAAGTAGCTAAACACCCACAACTTGGAGTTGTGGGAACCATGGATAGTTGACTTGGTATGACCTAGGTTTATTGCATTTCTATGATTGGGGTTTTACATGTATTATCTAACTCCCTTCATATTGATTGTTGTTTGGTGGTGGCCAACACCAAACCCCGCCCACTACCAATATCTCGACCATTGTAGCAACGAATAGGAAAAGGGAAATAGATGATAGGATTCGATTGATATGTTCTCGTCTAATCAACCAAGCGTAACCAAGGGGAGATTGACAAGGACAATAGGTAACGGTTAGTTGGTATGCAATGGTGGTCGACTAAGTGCCATGGTTAAATTCGACCTTCACCTTCACAAGAGGTCTTGAAGAACCTAAGTTACCATCCTATATACGAATCTTCAGTTGTAGTTATGTTATCTAGAGAAATCGAGTCAGCGAACCATGGGGAATACAGTTCCCTAGTTGTCCCTAAAATTGAGTGTTTGCTAGCATAATAACTTAGTGTTTGTTTTATTTTGTTTTAGAATCACAAACTCCCCCCCCTTATGCCTCTAAAACTATAAAGATAACAAGAACTAGATCCTTCAAGGCCCAAGAGAACTAACATACAACTTGGTTTTACTAAGCATATGATTATGACAATTACACAATGATGAAAATTTCTTACAAACTGTAAAGATAAGACACAAAAATAGGTAGCACCAAAATTTACATACCAGACATGGCCGTTGAGGTCACAACTATTGAGAGACAAGATGCAATTGAACTATATACAATAAATCTACAAAGCCACTATAAGATAAACATGGGTCGGGATAGGCCCCACCTTACTTTGAACTATGTTGCAACATCCAAAAAGCATATACTAACGACTCAGTAACTCCCCGAATCAACTTGGAGCTCACCACAAAGCAGCTGAGTCTCAGGTGTGCCTAAACCAAATGTCTACTAGTTGGAGTACCTGCACCTGGAGCATGAATTGCAGCATCGCCTAAAAGGGATGTCTTTACAAGATAATGTACAGAATATATAAGGCAACAATATATGTGAAATGAGAAATCAAGTAGCAATACATATATACACATATCATAATAAAAGACTCCCTTTGTTATACTTGTGGAGCCATGTACATTACATTATTTTGTTTAGTCTTTAGTATCTTATAATTTCTTTTAGGCATGTAATACAAATGACCAACTAATTAGTGATAAAAGAGGATGACCCATGATAGGCATTTTAACCCCGATAATATTGTCCTCATAACTATACAAATTGGGATCAACCAATGCTAGGATTTATCCCCTGTGTTGCCACCCTTATGAACCAAGTGAGATCGACCTATGCAAGGCTCTTACCCCTAGGCTACCATCCACACTGTTAAAACTATTCAAGCTACTCTTTAATACTTTGGGATTATTACTTTGGTGGTATAATAATTTTTGGAGCCTTGGGACTATGTATCATTAATATAAGATAGGACAATGGTCACTTAAGGTAGTACCATAATGTAAGAATCAAATGTAACATTGAAGTGCTACTTAAGAGTATAAATTGGCTTTGCATATGAATATAGCCTCCTCATGCTAGTGCTTGGAAGAATGAAACTACAGCTTTACTAATAAACAACACCAGCACTATTGTAATAGCACTTGAGAAGCTTACTAGTTGATGGAGACATAAGTGTTAGATTTCATGCCAAAGAATATGGAATTGGATAGCCTTACATACCTTGTTGTTCCACCTTGTTATTACTGCAAAATAACCTCCCCCTTATCCAAATATTTATCTACAGTTGAGTAGGTGATGAAATTACTATTAGTATTTAATAAAAACATTTAGGCAGTTCACTCACAACCATAAGTTATACGCAGGCAACAAGCCCATAATTGCCAAACTAAAGGTGTTTCTTCAACTTCTTCTCCTCTAATTGCATTTGCGGAAATGCCTCTTGTCATCACATACATAAAACAACACCGAAATATCATAATGTAGCAGAAGCAATGTGAACTTATGGTATCTAGCCATACATAAAACAACCCTGAAATATCATAATTTAGCAGGAGCAATGTGAACTTATGGTATCCAATCATTGTTCTCATGATCTTCTACCAACATTACACTTTTTCCCTAAATGAGTTCACAATTAAAGTTAATTGCGACTCCCCTCCATGGCTGTCTCAACATGCATAAACACCAGCAAACCTTCCCAAAAGATTACATCATGTAAAAGGGACCACTCTAACCTCATTGACATATACACAATCCCCTAATTAACTCAAGCACAAGGGAGGGAGAAAAGTGCAGTGGCTTACCTTACTTGTGAGGGAGTCTTGCTCTCTTAAGTTATATTTTACAAGGGTTGAACTCTCCTTCACCCCTAGCTTGGGATAAGGGATAATATTCAAAACCCTAAGGGTTTTTTATGGCTACTGTATGAAGAGAGAAGGGGAAGAAAGAGAACCTTAGAAATCAGATTTTTCTCAGCTGTAAAATGGCTAAAAGAGATAGTTACATTCCCTTTAAAGGGATCACCTTAGGCTGACTTTCTCCTTGATTTTTTTGCCATATTTTACCAGGCCATTTCACTTGATCCTTTATGAATCTCCACTTATTGGGCCTTGGTTTGCCATTATTTCCTTTTTACTTAACTTAGGTTGGGCCAAAATTTTCAAGTGAATGGTTAGTGACCGAGGGCCCTATAAGATGACCAAACAAGTCTAGTAGGTAGTGCACCTAATTGTCTCTTTTGGTTGGTCAAAAAGTCTAAGTAGGTGATGCACCCACTTACTTCATTAATTCAAGCAAACAACTCGTTATCTTTCCTCATTTTCCAAATCTTAATCCCATATATTGTATCTTAATAGTCCACTTTAGACTTTTAACTCAAATAGCACCTTATTGCTTTGAATTTAAATGCTTTAGTCGAGTTTATCTTGTACTCATACCCCCTAAAAATGTGGAATATCACAACAACTCTTGATCCAATTTAAGTTATTACCACTCTTAGGAAAAAACAACTTAGTCCCTCACCTGTACCATAAGCCTACATCATGTGTCATATAGAAGGGACTAACACAGAGTGAATACGGAGTGTTACAGAAATAAATGAATGTAATGCATGGGGTGGAATCATGATTGTCACATAGCTAGTGAATACACCAATCGAGCTAAGGCTACCAGGTAGAACCCATGGGAGTCTCGTCAGACCATATACCTACCCGTGGTCGAGGGGTATCATATTATCTCAACCTTGCCACTTGCCCATGGTTAAGGGGTGCTACAATGCAATATGGAATGAATGTATGTCAATGCCACAATCAATATATATGACAATAACATAATAAGATAACTATAAGTAACAATCATAGAGTCTGAAAAGGAATGCTAAGTGTCTCAACTTGTACCACGAACTATCAACATGTCTCAAATCATCACATTCCATACATAGCGAAATATATAACAATATCATCGGATTACAGAAGTCCCAGAATATGCATACAAGTCTTAGAGTACATCTCAAATACTACTAATTACCACAATGTTTCCCAAATGATACCTTAAGTATGAAATTATCACAATATGAGCCAAACATATCTCATTTATCATAAAGATATCTCAACTTGCCAAAAATATCAAATTACTCCAATTCCAATACAACCAATATCATATTTTTACCAAAAACTATAACACTCATCCTATTACTCAGTAAAATAACTCAAATCTTATAATTATCACATAACCCTGTCCAATAACTCAAATCTAGTCCCTAAAAGGTTAGATGAACCTACCTTGATGATAAAATCACACTCGAATAAAGTTTTGATCACTCCAAGCCTCATAACGAGATCCAAAGCAACCAACTCATATCAACAATAGATGCCATGGATCAAGAGATGATTTTGAAACCCATATTTGCACGAATTTGATTTAGGGGAAAAATGATCAAAATTAGGGCCAAATTGTAAGATTCATGAATCTAAAAATTGACTAGAAATTATGATTCTACATGAGAAAATCAACATTTAAAATTGTCAATTCAAAAACATGTCTAATTTTAAACATACAAAATCATGAAATTCAAGTCAAAATCAAGAGAAAACTAATGGAAATTAATTAATTTGATGAAGGAAAAACTTACCCAGAAGTTTTCCAGAAAAATCCACATCAAAATTGCACCAAGAAAGCTGGAAAATGGTTTAAAATGGTGTTTTCTTGTTTCTAAAATGACTCAGTCAAAACATTACTACGCGAACGCGGGGAGGGGCTCGCAAACGCATAGTGTATAGCTAAATGATGTAATGACTATGAAGGTCATTTATGGTATTTTTGACCAAATTATCATTTTGTCCTTCCCAAAAGTTGCGTTAATTCCTTTTTTGAAAAGTCCAAAAGTTGAATTTTGAAAATATCATAAAGAGTTGAAGTTTTGCAAAAGAAAGGATTTTAAAAGGCTTTAAGTTGGAAATTCTGAGTTTCAAAGTCATTTCTAGTTTCATGCATAAAAATTTGATTTTGTCGATCCCATTAGCTCTGGATAGCTAAATGTAATCTAAGACAACTTGAAGAAAAAAATTTGGAGTTAAAACGAATATTTTAGGCTCGAAGATGCATTTTTAATTCATTTTGGATCATTGGTTTGACTTTTATTAACATTCAAGGTTCGGGAGCTTGTATTGAAATTTTGTCAGTTTTTGTTTCTTAAGACGGTGAAACTAACACTAGAAATGCTGTCATTGTAATTTTTAGAGGTTCCATGAATATTTTGAGTTTTTAGGTCTTAAACTAGTTTAAATGATCCTTTTTTGGGTTCGGGGCCTTGGAGGTTCCAAACTCGAGTTTTGATGGTTCCATTGAGTTTGAATTGTCATTTCTGATAGGATTCTATGTTTGTTTTATGTTCATAGGGTTCCAAACGACTTCCTGAGGGTCCAATTCTTGTTTTTTTCTCTATGGGTTGCTGGTTTTAGCTGAATCTAGCGCATGCCTCAATTGCTCTCCGTGTTCGTGGAGGTGTAAGTGTATTACCTTCTGCATTCACAGGCCTCACTGTCGCATTCAAGGAGTACACTCTAATGGGACTACACGTTTGTGAAGCATTATTGATCCCTAAATAGTGTCTCCTTTTAAAATACTTGATTTACACCTTTTTTACAATTTCGCAACTCTTCAAGCTTCGTTTTCAAGGGAAATTCTATGGGTTTTAAAGGTAAAGTAATTAGGTAACTAATTTTTAACCTATTTCAACTATTTTCAGTGATTAGTTAGTGGTTTTAACTTCTAATCTTGGGGATTTAATAGTGGGAATTGGGTATTTTTGGAATAAAATTTCCTAAACTTAAATCATCGATTTCTCCCTCATCATAGGTATGATTTTTGAAACCGATTTCACCGTTGGACTCCTTTTTACAAGTAGAACATTTTCATCCATAAATTTTTAATTTTTGGATACATTTTTTGATATGAGATTTTTGACCATTTTACCCTTTTTCTCAGAATTCATTCATTTTAGTGTCATTAGACTCGTTATGTGATTTTGATGCCATATTTGTATAGATTGTGTTGATTTGGAGTATCATAGTAGAGAGGAAGCAACAATTCCTTCTTGATTTTTAGACTTTATCTGAGTCAAGTGGACTTCTAATTTTTTGTTAAGTATGAAGGAACCTTGTATGCTCTTATGTATATGACAATTTAATATTTGAGGGTAGAATTGTATCATTCTAGGCTTGATTGTGACTTTTCTTATTGAATACTTGATTATATGGATATATGCTGAGTTGTAATTTAATTGTGCATTCGTGATCTATATGATCTTGTGACTCATTCGGTGTTGATAGCAAGATGTTGCTTATATTGAGATATTGTTGATAATGAGACACTGTTGATATTGAGACATTGATGATATTGAGACACTGTTGATATTGAGAAATTGCTAGCATTGAGTTAATAAGTTCATTTTAATTGATGGTATTATGATATTATTGTGATCATATGCATTGCATTTGTTTTTATTTATGTATTGATACTTGTGATGGATATAGCTGAGAAGTGAGTAAGGAAACATGTGGATTGGTGGCCATAATCTCGACTGGTCAAGTCAAGGTACTATGCCGGCGGTCCGAGGTCATTTCCGGATGTGTCTGAGGTCTTTCACAGATGGGTGAGCATTAGTTGAGGTCTTTGCCGATGGTGTTCATAGATACATGGTCTATGTGAGATCCCTATGGTTTCCACTATGAGGCATATAAATGGTCAGCAGATGCGTATCGTAGGGCAAACATACATCATGATTGTTTTGCATTGCATTGCATTATATACATCTCATGGCATATACTCCATCTCATACCATATCTGACTGATATATTGTATATTGTTGATGAGATAGTGTACTTATTGTATCACTAATATTGAAGTATATGTTGGATCTATATGTATATTTGTGTGATGAGATACTATGCTAGAAGATGAGTATATCTATATTATTATGGTCTATATATTATATTGTGCTGGGACTTTTTTGAGTATGGGGCTGTAGTTCGGCGGATTGTGGTTGGGATTTAAGGAGTTATTTGTGCTCTTCATTGCTTTACCTTAGGTTAGTTCCATTTGCTGAGCACCCCTATGTTTGGTGCTCACACCTTGCTACATTTTTGTAGGTTTTGAGCCCAATCCATCTTGTTAGGCTTCCTCCTTGTTGGGCCTGAGCTTCAGGACTACTTATGAGGTAGTTGCTTATGTCTTCACCAAGCTTAAGGATTCCACTTTTATGTTTTGCTTCTATATGAGGACTAGACATTATGCCTTGGATTTCATTTGAGTATTATACATATAAAGGCTTGTATATGTGACATAAGTTCATGGAAAAGTTGTAGCTTGTTTTCCATCTGCTTATCTATATATTTAGACTGTTATCTTCCACTTCATATTTATTTATTAAGTACTTGGGTTTTGGGTTGACTCACCTTGGTGGGTTAGGTGAGTGCCATCATAAATGATTTTCGGGTAGTGACAAATGACCTCCGTGAACACAAAGAGGACATCCGCGAACACGAAGAATGGAGACTGAAGACCTCTACGCATGCAGAGGGTCCCACCATGAATGCAGAGAAGAGAAAAGCTAGACCTTCGTGAACACGAAGTTCAATTCTGTGATCACGGAGAAGAACAGTGAGATGCACCAGATCAAAAAAATCAACCATAATTTCCAACTCGAAACAGGCCCTAATGTCGATTCGGAACCTAATTCACATAAACTAGACATGTATCTCTACCAGAAATGGCATTCCGGACTCAATAAAATTATTAGAAATTAATTCTGAGGTCTCTTGAAACAATTATGGATAAAGCTCATATAAAACTAGTTAAAACTCAGAATACCAAACCTGGCCTCGAAAATTCCAAATATTACAACGAGATCATTTCTAACGTTAGTTTCACCATCAAAAATCTCTGGAACTGTCAAAATTTTGATTATAGCTTCTGGACTTTGAATATTGACTAAAGTCAAACTTAAGCTCCAGAATCAATTGAAAATGCAACTTTAGGTCTAACTCTCAGTTTCAACTCAAATTCAATTCTGTAACTTCTGGTTAACCAGATTCAATGTTTTGGAGCTAATACAATCGATAGATTTCCATTCCAACACCTGAAACTCAGAACGATAAAAAAAACTCACTTTTTCAACAACGTAAGCTTTCAAAAATGCTAAAAACTCATATTTTTCACTTTTTAAACCTCTGTTCTTAGTTTAACCACACAGATAGTTCCAAATAAGTCTAAAGCAACTTATAAAGGAAAAAATAGTAATTTTTACAGATAAGCTCAAAAATGACTTGCAAGGTCATTACAACACTAAATATTGAAAATATTGACAAAAGATAAAAATGACCCAAAGGTTTATAAAAATTCTCTCCACATATGTTGTTGCTCATTCTTAATAGGACAAAATGTTTGGCCTTTTCGTCTCTACACCTGTTAGACTTTGCTGACCTATCCTGTGGTAAAAGAAGCTTGATTATCGCCTTGAACCCTAGAGAACAGGAATCTCTTCATGGTTAAGGCAGGGTCTATTGGGCACGCGTTTTATTAGATTGGGAAAGAGAATCATGGAGGGTCTAAAATATTGAAGCTTTTCTAGAGACATGCTGTTCAAGTTAAATGTCATGACCCAAGCCTGGGCCTAGACATGGCACAGTGAATGGAGAAACCGAAGGGACTCCAAATGAGCCTCTTAATATATCATTACACATCATTGGTCATGGAAGCATTTGAACAACATCAAGTGCATAAAACAAGGATAAGGGGCTAAGGGAAGTCTTTCATATCATAAAACACCAAAATAGTCAAAAAGAGTCAAAGCTCATAGCATCATTACATAACTTGTCCAACAACACCTCGATGCTTAGAATTGAGCCGGGGCCAAACAACTTTATGGGCTCACCGTCATAATCAAAAGCATAAAAATAGATAATGAGAGTCTTTATATAACATAAGAACAAGAGATATCATTCTTATAGTTGACGACTCACCAAACTTTCTTTCAGAAGATAGTACTAGCCACGACAAGGATGATGATGATTGTGAGGAACTTCGGTTCCTATATGGTTACATCATGTAAGCATAGAATATGCATTAGTATGTCTGAATTTACCAAGTATGTAGGATGCAATGGAACAAGAGATAGGCAACAAAATAAAAATGTATAATCATAAGCAAGTGATAGTATATTAGCAACATGGCATGCATGAAAAATGCATGAAGTAAAACATGCTTATATAGAACATATTAAATGTGTAGGAAGAGACCATCATTATAGACCACGCAACTTAGTAATTTAAATCCAAAGCATGCCACCAGCTTGAAAGGTGGATAAGTTACATACCCCTCATCTATGGTAGTACGGGATTTCTACCACCCGATAAGGTGGATAAGATACATACCCCACATATATGGTAGTATGGAATTGCCACCACCCGACAAGGTGGATGATGTACATACCCCTCATCTATGGTAGTACATGATTGCCACCACTCAACAAGATGGATGAGGTACATACCCCTCATCTATGGTATGGTCACTTGCTATAGATGTTTTTCATGAATCGAACACACATGTACCCTCCTTAAATCATCATAAATTCATTCAAGTCATAGTCATGCAATGGATCATCAATAGCTCAAGTACCCTAAACTAGATATTTTATCGAACACTTGGTTGGTGTGTAATGCTATTGTAAAACCAAGCAATTCAAGAGTGAAAACATGCAAGAAAACTTGAAGTAAATCAACCTACCAACATTTGGAAATACCATCATGAAAACTACATTGAGACCCCTCATCAAAACTCATCATAGATCTTAGATTCATATCTCAAAACATGCATAAATAGTCACACTTTTGCAAAACCCCAACATCCATAGTCATATTCATAAAAAGAAGAAACATATATAAATCAACATAGAAACATGCAATTTATGTAAAATGAAAGCTTGGGCACCATGGGTGAAAGGATCCAATGGTTGAAACCCACATACCTCAACTTTAGAGAATTCCTTGATGAAGATTGAGATGAGAACTCGAATCTTGAATGAAATTCCTTAAGATCTGTAATGAGTTTGGAACCCTTCATTTTTAGTGAAATATTTGTCTAAGTATTTAAGAAGGTTTTGGGGAATGTCTTGTATGATATAAAGGTAAAATAGGCCAAATATAGGCGTTTTTAGGCATGGACAGGCTTAGGTCGAAGACCCAAAGGCTTTAGATTAAACAAGAAATAACTGGAGAAAAAATAACATTGATCTGCGCCCTGACCGCATTGCGCCAGGGACGTAGATCGATTATGGAAATCATTTTCTTGGAATTTCAAATTTTGATACGGTTGCTCAAAAATTGGGGTTAGACCCATTTTCCACTCAATTTTCCCCTTGATCACGAATATGATGTCTGATTTTTGATATCACAGATGGATTTTGAGATATATGAAAATTACGATTATGGACATTTTCATTTCACAATTTCAGGTACTTTTTGGTGTTGTTTCAATATCTCCCCCTTGGGAACATTCGTCCCCAAATGTCAAAGAAGTGCACATAAGAAGAGTAATCATGAAGAAATCAGGCCAACAAGAATTCAATAATACACTTAAATACTATTTTCGAAAACCTCAATATAAGTGTTAAAATTTTCATGAACTTGTCAACACAAATATGAATGCATGCAATGAGATAAAGGCTGACACATGAGATATGAAATCATATAGAAGACTTAGAATTAGCACCTTAGGCTTGAGTAGAATGGAAGATATAGGGATATCACTTTCGCATGTCCGCCTCATCTTCCCATGTGGCACTTACAACTTGTTGGTTTATGCAAAGAACCTTGATGGAAGCAACATCGTTTTTGCTCAACCTCTTTACTTGCCTATCTAAAATTTCTACCAGAACCTCCTCATAAGTCAAGTTGTCCTTAACAAAACCCACAATATCAAGAGGCACAATATCACTTGGGTCACCCACACACTTCCTCAACATGGACACATGGAAGACCGGATGGACCAAGGTTATGACATTGGGAAACTCTAACTCATAGGAAACTTTACCAATCCTCCTTAACACCTTATAAGGACCCACAAATGTTGGACTCAATTTTCCCTTTTTACCAAAATGAACAACAACCTTCATGGGTGATACCTTCAAATAAACACAATCACTAACCTTAAATTAAAGATCCCTTCTCCTTACGTCGACATAGGACTTATGACGACTTTGGGTTGTTTTCAACCTTTGTCTAATCAACCTTACCTTCTCCATAGCCTCCATAACCAGATTTGGAGAAAACAAAGTCATTTTCGCTACCTCAAACCATACAATCATGGACCTACAAAGTCTACCATAGAGAGCCTAAAAAAGGAGCCATACCAATGCTAGAATGATAGCTACTATTATAGCAAACTCAATCAATGGAAGATGATAATCCTAACTACACTTAAACTCCAAAACACAACTTTTAAGCATATCCTCAAGAGTTTGGATAGTTCTTTTGGCTTGAACATCAATTTGAGGGTTGAAAGGTCATACTAAGGTTCACCTTGGTACCAAGACCTCTTTTGAAGGACCTCTAAATATAAGAATTGAATTGAGCACACGATTCGATATGATAGACAACAGCACCTCATGCAATTTAACCAACCCATGAATGTACAACTTAGCATAATCGTTGGCACCATAATTAGTTTTGATCTATAGGAAATGAGCCAACTTTGTCATTCTATCAACTACAATCCAAATAGAATCAAAAACCATTCTAGTCTTAGGAAACCCAACCCCAAAATCCATGTTAATTTCCTCCCACTTCCAAGTAGGAAACTCTATATCTTGGGTTAGGCCACTTAGCCTTTGATGCTCTGCTTTGACTTGTTCACAATTATGGCAATCGGACACAAACTTAGTAATGTCTCTCTTCATGCCATCCCACCAAAACACTTCCCTAAAGTCTCTATACATCTTTGTGGAACCAGGTGAATAAAATAAGAAGTATTATGAGCCTCATCAAGAATTCTCTTTCTCAAGTCATCCACACAAGGCACTCACAACCTACTTTGGTACCTAAGGGCAGCATCTCCCTCTTGGGAGAAAACCTCCACCTTGTCATCTCTCACCAAGGCCTTCAATTCTAACAAGGAGGGATCAAGATCTTGCTTTTCTTTTACCTTATCGTCCAAGGAAGATTTTGAACCATCAATAACCACAATACCATCATTATTAACCTCTTCCAACCTAACACCTAATCTAGCCAACTGATGAACCTCTCTAGCCACCTTCTTGCCCCCATCAGTAACATGAGCTATGCTACCCATAGACACCCTATTCAAACTATTGATCACAACATTAGCCTTACTGGGTGATAATGTATAATTATATCGTAGTCTTTAAGAAGTTCTAACCACCTTCGTTGTCTCAAGTTGAAGTCTTTTTGAGTTAACATATATTGGAGACTCTTATGATCGATAAACACATCAACATGCACCCCATTCAAATAATGACGCCAAATTTTCAAAGCAACAACCACGGTGGCAAATTTAAGATCATGGGTAGGATATTTCTTTTCATGTACCTTAAGTTGTCTAGAGCTATAAGCTATCACCTTACCATTTTGCATCAAAACACAACCCAATACAATCCGTGAGGAATCATAATACACAACAAACTCTTCCAACCCTTCTGGTATAAACAAGATTGGAGTGGAGACAATCTTATCCTTAAAGGTTTCGAAACTCTTTTCACATTCATCGGTCCCCGCAAATTTAGCCTTTTTTTGAGTCAACTTAGTCATGGGAGAAGTAATAGAAGAGAACTCATTCACAACCTCTGGTAGTAACCTGCTAAGCCCAAGAAACTTCTAATGTTCGATGGGGTCAACCATCCCTCGACATCACATGACCTAGCAAGATAACCTCTTTCAGCCAAACTTCACATTTCCCATACTTAGCATGCAACTAATCTTCCCTCAATTTTTGTAGCACCACCCTCAGATGATCCACATGCTCCTCCTCACTATAGGAATAGATCAAAATATCATCAACGAAAACCACTACAAACAAATCAAGGTATGGTTTAAAGACCCTATTCATAAGATCCATGAAGATAGCCGGTGCATTATTCAACACAAAAGACATAAGCACAAATTCATAATGCCTATACCTAGTCCAGAAGGCCATCTAGGGAATATCACACTCCCTCACCTTCACTTGATGAAACTCAGACGGAAGATCAATCTTAGAGAAGTGACTAGTCCCTTGAAGTTGGTCGAAAAAATTATCAATCCTTGGTAGAGGATACTTATTCTTTATGGTGACCCTATAAAGTTGCTAGTAGTCAATTCGCATTCTAAGAGACCCATCTTTCTTCTTCACAAATAACACTGGTGCACCCCAAGGTGATTGGCTAGGCCTAATAAAATCCTTCTCCAACAAGTCCCTCAATTGTTCCTCCAACTCCTTTAACTCTGTCAGGCCATATGGTAAGGGGGAATAGAAATGAGTTGAGTATCAGGAAGGAGTTCTATATTAAATTGTATTTCCCTTTTGGGAGGAACACCAGGAAGACCATTAGGAAAGACATCAAGAAACTCATTTACCATTGGAACCGACTCTATAGGAAGGACTTTGGACGCAACATCCCTAATCCTCACAAGATGATAGAGACACCCCTTAGAAATCAAATTTTGGGCTTTAATGCAATAGATTAACCTACCCTTGACCATCATATCATGAATCACGCACTCAAGGACGGGTTCATTTGGAAATTGGAACTTGACTCTACAGGTTCTACAATCAACAGAGGCATAATAAGCATGCCACCAATCCATCCCAAGAATAACATTAAAATCCACCATATCCAACTCAAGAAGATCACAATGCAATATTTTGTACAAGATGCAAAGAGACAATTTCTATAGACCTTTCTGGCAAGAATAGATGCACAAGTGGGAGTAGACACCTCATAAAACTCACACAACATTATGGGCTTAACATGAAACTTTTTGGCAACAAAAAGAGTAACAAAAGAAAGAATGGCACCCAGGTCTATCAATTCATACACATCAAAATCAAAGACTTTAACATACCGGTGATTACATCAGGCACCTCATCTACCCCTTGTCTCCCTTGGAGAGCATAGAACCGATTGTGCCTTGGGGCACCACCTTGTTGGCTTCCTCTCCCCAAAGGAACCGTATTTTTGTCCCGGCCATGTGGATGAAAATCTCTACCCATGTTTTGATTACGTGACAATCAATCATCTTGTGGCATACTTCCCCACATCCATAGCAAGCATTGGTATCCCGAAAGTATGGGCCACTATGACCCTTACTATATTTTGGACACATAACATTAGGCATCACACCACCATCACCTTGGGCCCTTGGGTAGTCGTTGGCAAACCTCTTATTAGGGGCATGTGAAGACCCTTTGCCTTGATGAAACCAGCAACCTTTGATACTTTGGAACTTATTATTAAAATATTCCCTCTTGGACTCACTACCCCTTCTCTTTCTCAACTTCTCCCCTCCAATTGTTCATCATAAGTCATGAGGCAGGACAAGTCCATGTCACCAATCAACATAGCGGGATGTCACTATTCATTCACCAAATCGGCTACACCCATTACAATCTTATTCATTCTAGACCTCAAGTCGGCAACCAAGTGTGGAGAAAATTTAGAGAGTTGATTGAACTTGAGTGCATACTCCCTCACACTCATGGATCCTTGCTTCAAATTCATGAACTCCATCATTTTGGCATCCTTAAGCTCAAGAGGGAAAACTCGATTGAGGAAGGCTTCCTTAAACTTCTCCAAAGGACCACATTGTTGTTCCTCTTTTCCTCCTTCCATTGAGTATACCATATTTGTGCCACCCCCTTGAGTTGGTAAAATGCCAACTCTGCCTTGTCTTCTGATCTAACACCCATAATATACAACATTTTGTACATCTCATCAATAAATTCCTGAGGGTCCTTATCCACTTTAGATCCATTGAAGTTTGGTGGGTTCATCCTCATGCAATCCCTTAGCCTAGATGTCGGAGTAGGAGCATGAGTCACTTGGGCTCCTCGGTTGATTTGATTGGTCATGGGTTGAGCTAGCGTGACAATAGCATCTCAGAACTTTTCCTGAGCCGGTTGTTCTTTGGGAGTGTGGGTTCTTCTTCCTCTTGGGATAGGCATGATCTAGCATAGCAAGAACATTCGTGTGGAGAAAACCTTATAAGAACATTCATGTGGAGAAAACCTTACCTTAACTTCTATAGGATGACATAGAGTATGAAAAAGGGAAACATTTCCTACAACGTCTCACTGCCTCTTGCTTATAGTTGCGGTGCACTTCACAACCATGAACATGACTCTAATTGACGTGGTATGTTAGATGTCAAGGACCATTAACAACCTTGTGCTATGAAACCAAGTTTGTCACGACCCAAGTGTACGGCCTAGATGTGACACAATGAATGAGGAAACCGAAGGGATACTAAATGAGCCTCTTAACATATTATTATACAACTTTGGTTGCAGAAGCATTTGAACAACAAAAAGAGCATAAAATAAGGATAAGGGGCTAAGGGAAGTCTTTCATATCACAAAACATCAAAAGATTCAAATCTCATAGCATCATTACTTAACTTGTCTAACAACACCTCTACACTTAGAATTGAGCGGGGGCCAAGACAACTTTCCGGGATCACCCTCATAGTCAAAAGCATAAAAATAGATAATGAGAGTCTTTACATAACGTATGAACAAGAGATATCATCCCCAGAGTTGATGACTCACCAAAGTTGCTTTGAGAAGATAGTACTAGCCATGAGGAAGATGAGGATGAGCATGAGGAGCTCCTGTTCCTACATGGTAATATCATGTAAGCATAGAGTATGCGTTAGTATGTTTGAATGTATTAAGTATGTAGGATGTAATACAACATGAGATAGGCAACATAATCAAAATGCATAATCGTAAGCAAGAGATAGTATATTAGCAACAAGGCATGTATAAACAATGCTTGAAGTAAAACATGCTTTTATAGAACATATTACATATGTAGGAAGAGACCATCATAATAGACTAAGCAACTTAGTACTTGGAATCCAAGGCATGTCACCCTCTTGTAAGGTGGATGAGGTACACACCTCTCATCTATGGTACTACGGGATTTTCACCACTCGACAAGGTGGATGAGGTACATACTCCTCGTCTATGGTAGTACGAGATTTCCACCACTCGAGAAGGTAGATAAGGTACATATCCTTCATCTATAGTATGGTCACTTGCAACACTATAAATATTTTTCATGAATTCAACACATATATACCTTCCTTTCACCATCATAAAGTTATTCAAGTCATAGGTCATGCAATGGATCATCAATAGCTTAAGAACCCTAAACCAGACATTTTATCAAACACTTGGTGTGTGTGTAATGCTAATGTAAAACTATGCAATTCAAGAGTAAAATCATGCAATAAAGTAAAATAACCTACCAGCACTTGGTAATGACATCATACAAAGTACATTGAAACCCCTAATCACAACTCATTATGGATATTAGATTCATAGCTCAAAATATGCATAAACAGTAACACTTTTGCAAAATCCCAACATAGCTCATAGTCAAATTCATAATAAAAAGATCCCTTAGAAAATTGACTTAGAAACATGCAATTTATGTAAAAATGAAGTTGGGCACTATGGGTGAGAGGACCTAATGGTTAAAATCAATGTACCTCAACTTTGAAGAATTCCTTGATGAAGATTGAGATATCGATGCTTGAATGAATTTCTTCAGATCTGAAATGAGTTTTTGAACCCTTCATTCTGAGTGAAATATTTGTTTAAGTGTTTGAGAAGGTTTTGGGGAATGTCTTGTAAGATATGAAGGTGAAAAATGACTAAGTATAGGTGTTGTTACGCATGGGATGACTTAGGCCCAAGACCCAAAGGCCTTGGACCGAACAGGAAATAACTGGCCAAAATCGGGGTTAGATCCATTGGCTACACAATTTTGTTCTCGGATCATGAATATGAAGTCGAATTTTTGATATCATGCACGAGTTTGAGATATATGAAAATTACAATTATGGGTATTTTTGAGACACAATTTCAGGCAGTTTTGGGGTTGTTTCATTATATTTCGCCATTATTCCTTCCAAGACATGTCATACAAGATTTAGGAGGATGGGAGTCAAAACTCTTCCATGGCCCATGGTCCTATTATTCCACTTGGTTATCATTTATAGAACAAAGTAAATAGGGCTGTTTTTTTTTTATAGAGAAAGAGATAGGGGAGGGGGAGTTGGTTGTAACTGGGACTATTCAAATAGACTATATGATTTATTTTTAAGATAGTTAACCACTTTTAAAATTGTGAGAGGGTAGATGTAATTTAGCACAATGAAGTGAGAAGGCTGAAAAGGAAGCTCAACCAACAGGAAGAGGGTGGTTATTCAGAACTCGTTGGCTTCAGAACAAGTGGTGGTGGGGGTGGCTCCAAAGGTGCTAAGCAAGGACACCTATTAAATCAGATAACCTTGTGACATATCGTCAAATCTACTCTACCCTACACTACCATCTTTCTTTCTTGTGATTCACCCATGGAAAATATTTAGTCAACTGCAGTTATGCTTACACCAACAACTCCTACTCTATTGTGTCAAATGCTAATTCAACTGCAACACTTACTGTAATGAAAAAAAGCATGAACTCATTCTCAAACACATGCAATGACATCCCTTTTTTCTTACAATATTTAATAAGATTAGGTTCAATGGAGGCAATCCATTAATTCATAATAGTTGTTCAACAACAAAACTCTTTCACTCAAGCTAATATGCCAATTAAGCAAAGCAAATTGCCAATCTATTTGTCAATCCAATTGGGGATAAAACACCACACCCACAGGTTTGGCAGTACTAAAGATTAGAAAAAAGAACTATAACTAGAATTGTCCGCGATCACTCATGCTCTTTGATGAAATATTTCCTTCATTTTTATTTATACTCTTCAACTGCAATTTCTTGTTCAAAAAATCAACTGAATCCCTCATTTTTCATAAAAGAAAAAATTAATAACAAAGGAATTGAGGTGGTTTATTTTATAGAAACAAATTTTAAAAAACCTATTAGTTTCGTGCATTTTTTGCAAAAAATAGTAGATAATAGCAATTTTTAAGTTTATGTATCTAAGTTACAAATTGTCCCAAGTTTGAGGGGCTATTTAGGTATTTAGTTAAAATTATTTGTATGGTGAACATTAAACATGCCCGTAAGGCATTAAAGGATATTATATAGATATACTTCAAATCATAAATCTTCAATTAATATTCTATCTAAAGAGATAAATGTAGCTTTTCATATGATAAATTAATTTCTTGTGTCTCCCCATTGTTTTGTCTGAAGAAGAAAATTCTTAACCATTGAAAAAAAAAAAAAAGTCAATGGCGGCTCCCTTTAGTGGCTAGATAGAAGACATTTATGTGATGTTGGTGCATCATAACACAAAGTTTATTACTAAGATGGTTAATCCACTTGAGTCCTATAATTATAAAGGTGATATCTCTTAAAAATTTTTGTAGATTAAATTTTTTACTTATGATTTTTTATATTTAAATTGTGTGATTTGCTTGTTTATAACTGATTTAACCGATATGATGTGCTTATTTTATTTATGATTTTGACGCTGGTATCATTTTAGATTTTGTTTGTCTTGTAATGCTAAGATTTCTCTTTCCTTGTGTCTTAACACAGTTTTTATGCTTGTTTTTGTTATTTCAGTAGTTAAAATATGAATTTTATGTGATTTTAAATAATCAAATTAGATTTTGTATCTTTGGTTCTTACTATAAGCATGTCACACACTCGCTTAGCTTTATCCATAGATATGAATACGATTTTCATGGGGTGTGTGGGTGGGGGGGGGATAATTTTATATGAAATATAATCATTTAATAAACTTACACAGGTGCACTTAGTCTTTTTATAGTTAAAGGGGGGAAATTGTTCTTTGACATTAGACCTAGAGTGCCATAGAGTTGGAGAAAATTATTCAAATCCTTCAAAAGTGATTTGGAAGGTGTGAATCTTTGGTTCTTACAAATCTATGTATCATCTTTTAAAAAAATAAATTCACTTAGGTGGTTGGGGAACAAATAAAATTAAGGTAATGGGAGGAAAGAACAAAAACAAGAGCAAGAGAAGAACATGATTAGGGCTATCTGTCTTATCATTATCATTTATGATAGTTTTTTATTTTTATTTTTTTTGGGGTGGGGGGTGGGGCGTGGGAGATATCTTTTATTGGATGTAGGCAAACAAAGTGAGTACAGTGATTTTCATTAAAAAAATATTTTTCTTACTTTTTTTTCCTTTTTTGTCCCTTTAGCATTCAACAAATTCTTTTTTGTGTGTTTAAGAAAATCTTTATTATTGTTATAAATATTTATATGTTATTTCATCCTTTTGACCATGTACACCTTAAATTTTGAAACATTTTATTTTTCTAATATGAAAGTAATATATCTAATCTATTCTAATGGATACTCTCCAAATATTATTCTTTTATTTGGGCTCAACCTTAACTATCATTCAATTTATTTTCTCAACATTAAGTTGATAAGATAATAGACAATAGACAATTTTCAGAATTTAAAAAAAAAATTATAACTAACAGATTTAGTTGCTAAACCCCATCATTTTTTTGATGGTATTTTAAAATAGAAGTATAATTTAAGTGTGTCATTATAGATTTTTCTTATTTTTTAATTTTGTAATTACTTTTTCAGTATTCATTATTTATTCGTTGTCAATGATGTGTTAAATCATTTTGACATAAGTTTCTTTGCTTGCTACTTCTGTAGGTATCATGTGGTACACAAGCATAACAAAAGTAACTTTGTAGTACAAACAAAAGTAACTAATTAATTAATAACAAGAATGAATAGGTCGAATTCAACTCAGAAATAATATTATCATATATGAGACAAGTAATAACACATGAATTTCATATATAACCTTCTATTAATATCTTTATATTCAATTCAATTAGTTATCTTATTTATGTCAAGATATACAAACTATCATTGCTAGGACAATAGATCGCTAAGTCAAATGAAATTATTAGAATATATTGATATATCCTTTATGATAATATGTTAAATCCTCTAAACGTATTAGTTTCATATTCATAAAACAAGATTACCTGAAAACTCTTATCCTATTATCTCATGCTTCAACAGTATTTATCGATATAGTATTTACTTGTTTTCGACAAGTTCTACAATAGATCATTAGTAATATACTCCTATAGAATCTTTGTTATTCTATATAATACAATTATTTATATTAAAATAATATTATGTATAATTTTTTATGTGAAATTATCTAAAGATTGCAGGTATTGATTACGATATAAGATGATTAGTATATGCAATCGGATAAATTAAAGTATATAAATATCACATGAAAAATTGAATTTGAACGAGAAATAAATAGATTCTAATGATGATAAATGTGTGTGTAATATACTTTTTATGTTCTTAACTTACTCTCAAAGTGCGTGGATATATGCAGTTACAACAATTAATATGGCTCATACGGCAATGTCAATGCTTTCAAAAGAAAAGAAAAAAATTAATATGATAATAATAAATATCCATCCACCGGATTCTCTTTGTTTTAAAGTCTTGAAACGAGTTGTTGCCTTAGATATTGTCACTCTATGTAAGTACTTGTTTTATCTTAAGCTAACTTTTATAGCGGATAAAGTTAGACATTTTAATTAATACACTATGTACAAATAAATTATTTCCTACAAAATTCATCATTAAGTTGTTGTTGAATAATCTAAAGCTACATGAGTTTTGTATAACACATCATTAAATAGATCAATGATGAGTTCTTTTTGTGTAGCAACAAAACTTGCGTGTCGCTAAATCGTAATTTTTAGTATACAATAAATAAATAATTATTCTGTTTCATTACTTATATAAGAAAATTCAGTTAATATAGGTAAAAATTAACTACTCACATAATCTTTTTAATGGGTATAACATGGATATATTTTATGATTTTATTATTATGGTGGGTAAAATTAGTTACTTTAATCAAGACACTATCAAAAATGTTAATTATGAAGTTCATCACTAAATAGGCCAAACATACCTCACATACTTTTTGATGTTCCGTCATTAAATACAATTAGTGCAGATTTTCTATTGTTTAAAAATATAAGTTATCTATTGTTTATCTTACCTTTTTGTTATAATGATATAAAATATTGTTATTTTCTCACAATCTTACTATTACAATACAAAAAAATTAGTGAATACTCATGAAATTGATTATTTACATAATGTATAATAAATTCAATACTAATTGCTAGCTTATTATAATAATTATGTAGTTATGTGTGATGAACTCAATGAACTCTTTCTAAAGAAGTTAGACAACGGAGCTTGCCTGTGTCTATAAAAGTCACTTGACAAGGAAGTTGTGAAATAGTTGTGGGAATTTCTATTGATGAAAAAAATGCAAAAGGAGAAAGTGAGAGAAGGACTAGATGCAACTGGAAATTACATGAAATATGTTGATGATATTAGTAATGAAAATATTGTTGGATATAACAAAAAATTTGGACAGAAGAATATATACTCTAATACTGAGTAACAAAGCAATGATATTCACGACACTGAAAACAATATGATATCAAAAGAAAAACACCAGTTGAGGAGCAAGAGAGACAGAGAACGGAAAAAGGGCATTAACGAAGGAAAAAGACAAAGCAGTGCTATTTATAAGATCGTTAAGCAAAATGACTGCACAGAATGGACTGTGGATCTTAGTGCCAATGTAACACCCCAAATTTTTTTAAACTAAGATTGAGCCATTCTTCATAGGATATAGCATTTTAGTTAACGATTCTTAATTGAGTATAAGTGTTAAAGTCAAATTCTTAATGTGGAAATAGAACTGGAGAAGATATAAGGTCACACGAACCCTCTAGTATGAAGCAAAGCTAAAAACTTTCTTAGCGTTTGAGTTCTAACGTAAGATATTATAAAAGGTAGGTGGACCAGTGACTTTTTGGTTGTATATACATGCTAGGATCAATTCCTAAGTATTTAAAGTATATTAGATGTGATTTAGAGTTATAAGGGATCTTTTACATTAAGCCAAGTTCAAAGAATTTCTAGCAACCAAGTTTTCGTATGAGTCGATAGAAGGGTCAACTTCAAATGACCATATATCCTAAAGTATAATGAGTTATATAACCCATAACGTATCCAATCAAAGACATTTGATTATCTTTCCGACGCATCTAATTTCGCATTAATCGAAGTTCGGAGTAGAAAGTTATGACCATTTTAGTGAAGGGCTGCAAAGCTGTCCGAAGGTCCGCGCCCGGAGCGCGTCGCGGACCCGATGTAGATCCTCACTGGATGAGTTAATGACATTTTTTCTTTATAATTGAGGGTATTTTTATCTTAAAACCTTTGGGGTCTATTTAAGGTACTAAAAATTCTAAAACATCAGTTTTCATAATCAAAAACCCTCTACCTTCTCTCCTAAACATAAACACTCAAGAATCATCAAGAAAATCATCAAGTTAGGATTAACTTCCAAGATTCCTCCTCAAGGTAAGTATTCTTCATGAA
>JAOTQR010000100.1:6742856-6765726 GCA_025774065.1 Solanum ossicruentum | reverse complement strand
GCGAGTTTGATATAGCCCATTTGATACCTTCGTATCCGAGAATCAACAAATTCGACTCCGCATTGTTCACAAAATTTTGGGACAATGTAGGTCATTTGTTGGGTGATTTGATATGGGTAAAATGGCTTTTTAGGGCTAGATCTAGTCATGGATGCCATTGAGAAAGTAAGACTCATAAGGGAGAAATTGAAAACAACTCAAGTAGACAATAGTTGTACTATGATGTTAGAAGAAGAGACCTTGAGTTCAATGTCAGTGATTAGATCTATTTGAAGGTGTCACCCATGAAAGGTGTTGTCTAGTTTGGCAAGATAGGAAAATTTATCCCTAGGTATTTATGAGCTTATCAGATAGTGAGAAGTATTGGCAAGGTGGCTTATGAGTTGGAGTTGCCAATGGAGATGAACAAGATTCATCAGGTATTCCATGAATCTATGTTGAGGAAATACATGGGTGATCCAAACACCATAGTCCCATTTGAAGATGTAAGCATTAACGAGAAATCGTCTTATGGAGAAATTTCGGTTAAAATCCTAGACCGACAAGTGAAGAGATTGAGAAACAAGGAAGTTACATCTGTTAACATCTTGTGAAGATGTCACATCCAAAGTCCTGTTAGGGCAGACTAGCACCGTTGTCGATGAGGCCCAGGAGAACCAACTGTGTCCATGCGCTTTCTATGCATATTATAAGGGATTTCAACATTTGACATACCTTTAAGAAAATAAACAGTGATAACCAACCAACAGGAAATACATATGGCTGGGGCGTTGGGGCCATGGTGTTTAAAGTATAAGACATGACCACACTTTAATTTACATAGTCTACAAAGTCTCTAGATAAGAAGGAGTATCTAATAAGGGTCGGGACAGGCCCCGCCTTCGCTAACTATATAATACAAAAACATAAGCTATAGACAAACAAAGCTCCTAATCAATCTGGAGCTTTGTAACAATAGCTGGATATCCTGTACTCCTACTGGGGAGATCTACTAGAACCTGTACCCACAACATGAAATGCAGGTCCCCCATAAGGGACGCCAGTACGAGATAGTGTGCTGAATATGTAAGGCAGGAAATACTGTTTATCAAGTAACAACTCAAATAAAAGTACGCACTAGTGTAGGACCAGAGACCACCTTTAGTTGTTCTGTGGGATCATGTACTTTGTGTTCTTTTTATTATTTACCTTTACTTTATAATCTATGCACAACATGTAATACAAATGAGCAGCTGATCAGTGGTAAATCTATATCAGGATCGACCCTGGCTAGGTGATTCTTCCACCCCTTGGGTTACCACCCATCAATAAGGAATATACTTTATCTTTCAATTACTTTTGAGATGATTCTTTTGGTGGTCATAATATTGGAGCTATGGTTGTAGATACAACGTATAAATAATCACAAAAGATAACACCACAATGAAAGGAGTAAATAGCACAAATAATGAAATGCATAGGAGGTAGAACAACACATGAACTTTATTTAGTAGAACGAATTTGTGTATCTTGGTATCAAACAATGTATGCAAATTTAAAGATGCCTACGTATGGCTGCATATGAATATGTTAAAGAGTTGAGACATAGTTAATATTGTGTCAAAGTTGGTAAGTGCCTTTATGTGCCAAAGAGGGATCTATGTTTCATGCCAAATAATACGAAATCAAGTAGTCTTTACATACCTCGCTATATGACCTTGCTATTACCTCGAGATAACCTTCCCTTCCTCCAAATATTTATCTACAACATACTAGGTGATAAAACTAGCATTAGCAGCCAGTAGATACACCTTGGAAACCCAATCTCATTAAAAAAAATAACATACTGACAGTAAGGGGGTATTTATAAACCCGAGCGTATTCTTTCAACCTTTTCACCCCTAATCGTATTTTCTAATCCACATTCTTATATACATATCATGTACAGCATAGTTTAGTGCCACAATGATCCTAGAATAGCAAAAAAGGTGCAACACATAACAATTCTACACAACATACAAATGGGCGGCAGAACATTACATCCCTTCGCTACATTTTGACATCGACAATTCCAAACCTGTTCTAACTTTAACCAAATAGTCCCCACCATGTATACACATAAAACCAGTCCTACAATAGTTCAAAAATAGTCCTCAAAATATGTGGAGGATATGAGACCATAGTCCTCAATCAATCATCCCACAAGTTCCTATTATGAGCATAATTATGATCTCACAGAAGAACTTACTTTCGGAGACTGTACAAATGGTGCAGCAACCTTTATACATCATTACAGAACCAATATTTATTAATAACAGTAGCCTCCCTTCATAATCAATCCAATAAAAAAGAGAAAAACTTCCAAATAAACAAGAAAAATGTACAATTTTTGAAACACATGCTATCCAACAATTTCAGCATAGACATAACCAACATAGTCTCTTGTTTTGCATAAGAAAACAATATTAAACATACAACTATAATCACTTACCTTTACCTTCAAAGTTCAGGTTTCCTTCAAGAACCCTAGAGGGTTGTGTAGGCTGCCTTGTGAAGTGAAACAAAGAGAAAACAAAAGTCTTTAGGAAAGTTGAAAAATTATCTCAAGTGAAAATGAATTAGGGAACTGTTTTGAGCCCTTTTGAAAGAGTCATTTGGCCAAATTTCTTTTGACACTTTGACCACATAATACAACATATTATTAAGCTAGTGAGGCAGCATCTTAGCCCTTACACCTGGGCCTAAATGGATCTCAAAGTTGATGGCCTTGGCTGCCCATTTTCCAAATTCCTCTTCACTTAATTTGGGCCCAATTAGACAAGTGGGTTTTGGTGTACTTGGTCCCTTTTAATAAATCTTGGGCTGAAAATAAAGTCTATTTGTGATGCTAAAATATGGACTAAAGTTACATCCTTAAGATGGACTTTATTCATAATCGGACATGGACAAATTCGACGTCGGGCCTCGTCTCCGCTTAGCTAGAAAATTTAAGCTAAGAAAGTAGGTGACTCATTTACTAGCTTCCTAAGTCCTACAACCACCTTAATTCTCTCACTTTGTTCAAGGTTGTGATCTCCTCAATTTGACACAAAACATGTATACACTTGACCCTCTTAAGCGTTAGACGCACATATCGCCCTATGACATAACATTCAAGCACTTTTAAAAATAGGTGCTAATTTGACCAAACTATATCATATTTTATTTGCATAGTACTAGTATTCTAAGATGTGGGGTGTTACATCCTCTTCCCCTTAGGAACATTCGTCCTTGAATGTTAGCACAATTGGATTGTTTAACCAAGTTTAAACCTTTACTTACACAAATATTTGACAACACAATAAGAATTCAATCACGCATACCTATTACTGTCCCAATTCTTCATGTTGGACTTCCTCGTTAGCTTCAAATAAGTAAGGGTATTTTGATTTCATCGCGTCCTCGGCCTCCCATGTTATTTCTTCTGCTTGCTAGTTCCAACAAAGTACCTTCACTGAAGCTATTTCTTTATTCCTTAGCTTCTTAACTTGACAATCTAGAAAAGCAATAGGTATCTCTTCATATGTGAGATCTTCTGTAACCTGCACGTCTTTAATAGGAGTGACACAGGATGGGTCACCTATGTATTTTTGAAGCATTAAGACATGAAAAACTGGATGAACCATTGAGAGTTGTTGGGGTAGCTCTAGTTCATATGCGACATGCCTGAACCTCTTAATAATCTTATATGGACCTATGTAACGTGGGCTCAGTTTTCCTTTCATGTTTTCCTTTCATACTAAATCTCATAACCCCTTTCATTAGAGACACCTTTAAAAATACCCAATCCCCTACTGAGAATTACAGTCCTCTCCTTCTAGCATCCGCATATGATTTGTGACGACTTTTGGGCTGTTTCTAGCCACTGTTGTATTACCTTAACTTTTTCCATGGCTTATTATACTAGATCTGGCTCAAGCAAAGTGGTTTCACTCAATTCAGACCATCTAATCAACAACCTATATTTCCTTCATATAAAGCTTCATAAGATGCCATTTTGATATTGGTAGCCATTATTATAGGCAAATTCAATAAGGGGCAAATGATCCACCTAACTACCTTTAAAGTCTAATGTACAAGCTCGCAACATATCTTCAAGTGTTTGAATGGTGTGTTCTTCCTGACCATCTGTTTGAGGGTGGAATGTTGTACTTAAATTCACTTGTGTCCCTAAACTCCTTTGGAAGGACTTCCAAAACTTTGCAGTGAATTGAGCCCCTCAATCAGAAATAATAGAGATTGGGACTCTATGTAGCCTGACTATCTCTTTGAGGTATAGCTTGGCATACTCTTCAGCTGTATAATCACTCCGGATTGGCAAGAAGTGTGCTAACTTTGTGAGTCTATCAACTATTACCCATATGGAGTCAAACTTTTGAAATGAGCGAGGCAAACGGGTAATAAAATCCATATTAATCATATCCACTTCAATGTTGGAAGCTCTATACATTGCATATAACCTCTTGGATTTTGGTGTTCTACTTTACTTGTTAGCAATTTGGATATTGAGCCACAAATTCTGCAAGGTCCTTTTTCATGCCTCCCTACCAAAATATTCCCTTCAGATTATGGTACATCTTAGTTGATCCTGGATGGATGGAATATCTGGAATGATAGGCTTCTTCCATTATCCTCTTTCTTAATTAATTAATATCAAGCACACATAATCTATTTTGGCAGTAAAGTACTCCATTTGTGTAAGGTCAAAGCCCTTTATCGTGCCCTGACTTACCTTTTCCTTAAGTTGTCGTAGAACAGGATCCTCGAACTATTTTTCTTTCACCTCCATTACCAATAAAGACTCCGTAGCATTATACATAATAACCCCTTCCTTTGGAGTTTCAAGAAGGCGAACTCCCAAACTGGCTAGCTGACGTAGATCCTTAGCCACTCCTTGACATACCACATCTTGATCACCACTATTCATGATTTCCTTACGACTCAGGGCATCAGCTACCACATTTGCTTTTCCCTGGTGGTAAAGTATATCAACATCATAATCCTTTATTAGCTCTAGCCACCTCTGCTATCTTAAGTTTAGGTATTCCCGCTTTAAGATGTATTGCAGCCTGTTATGATCAGTATATATGTCAAAGTGAACCCCATACAAATAGTGGCGCCATATTTTCAGAGCAAATACAACTGTTGCTAGCTCAAGATCATAAGTTGGGTAGTTTTTCTCATGTGATCATAGCTGTCTAGATGCATAAGCAATTACCCAACCATGTTGTGTGAGTACACACCCTAATCCAACTCTTGAAGCATCTGCAATACACAACATACCCCTCGACGCCTTCTAGAAGTACTAGCACAGGTGCAGAAGTTAGCTTATTTTTTAGCTTCTAGAAGCTCCTTTCACATGCATCATTCCATTAGAACTTGGTTGCTTTATGTGTCAACTTTGTTAGAGGTGTAAAAATAGAAGAAAAACCTTGAACAGACCTCCTGTAATAACCTGCTAAACCTAGGAAGCTCCGAACTTCTGTAGGTGTCGTTGGTCTTGGCCAATCTTTCACAGCCTCTATCTTTTGTAAATCAACCCTTATTCCTTCATATGACACACAATATGGCACAACAATGCCATTAGCCAAAATTCACATTTAGAAAACTTGGCATACAACTGTCGATCACGAAGAACCTATAACATTGTCGTGAGTCATTTGTGTGGTCCTCTTCTAATCTTTAATATACCAAAATGTTATTTATAAATACTATCACGAACACATCCAAGAATGGATTAAATACCTTGTTCATCAGATCTATAAAAACTGTTGGTGCATTTGTTAGACCAAATGACATAATAAGAAATTCAAAGTGACCATAGCGTGTTCTGAAAGCAGTCTTAGGTATATCTTTCTCCTTCACCCTTACTTGTGATAACATGATCTCAAATCAATTTTTGAAAAATATTTGGCACCCAATAACTGATCAAATAAATTATCAATCCTGAGGAGGGAGTATTTATTCTTAATTGTCACCCTATTCAATTGTCGATAGTCGATATATATTCTCAAGGTACAATCCTTTTTTCATACAAATAACACCGGTGCACTCTAAGGGGACACACTAGGTCTTATAAAACCCTTCTCCAATAAGTATTTTAACTGCTCTTTTAATTCATGCAATTCTTTCGGGGCCATTCTATATGGAGGGATGGATATAGGTTGAGTGTCTGGAAGTAAGTCAATACCAAAATCTACCTCTCATTTTGGAGGTAAGCCTGGAAGTTCTTTAGGGAACACATCAACAAATTCATTCACTACTGGACCTGACTGAAGAGTTGGCGATTCTGTCTCCATATCCTTCACTCTTACTAAATAACATACATACCCCTTAGATAACATCATTCTAGCCTTAAAATAAGAGATAAACTTACCCTTTGGCGTGCCAACATTGCTTTCCCATTCAAGAACTGCCTCATTTGGAAAGTGAAAGTACACTCTTTTAGTTCGGCAATCCACGGTGGCATAGCAAGAAGCTAACTAATCTATGCCCATTATAATCTAGCTCAATAAGGTCATTCAATGTGTCATGATCACAAATAGTTACTAAACAATCATAATAAACCCTTCTATCCATAATGGATTCACCGGTTGGTGTGAACACTTCAAATGGTTTGTTCAATAATTTGGGTGCTCTCTTAAGCTTCCCATCAACTAGTGCGGTAATGTATGATAGTGTAGAACTAGGGTCAATAAATGCATATACATTATATGAAAAGATGGACAATATACCTATGACCACATTGGGTGAAGCTTCCAAATTTTACCGACTCCCCAGAGCATAGTGCGATTCTGGACTCCGCTAGAGCTAGCTACCCCTCTAACACCTTTACCATGACCCATAGGTTCTTGTTGATCCATACCTAATGGAAGAACTAACAATGATGATGCAATAGCTGACCTAGTAGATTGTGTTATATCACCCATATGCCTCCTCGGACAATCTGTTATCATATGCCATGGTGCACCACACCAATAACAAGAGTTTGTCTCAACACGACATATATCTGAATGACTTCTTCCACATAATTTACAAGGTTGCCTAGGAGTCATTTGCCAATATGCTGAATATCCTGTTGTCCGTGTACCTTGTCCCTCACTCTTTGGACCAAACTGATTTCTCTTGGACCCATGAAGTTGTGGTGAAGCAGTGGCTATAGGGTAGGGGAATGATGGCCTAGGCAGTCTATTAGAAAATTGAGTAATAAGCTTATCTTGGGGTGGTGTAAACTGCCCTGTAGTTCTAGCCCTCTTGGACTACGCCCTTTCTAACTCATGTGACCTTCTCCTTTGCCTCTGATCCTCCAATTTCTATGCAAAAGGATGCATTCTCGCTATATCCATGTCTTTGTTCAAGGAAGCAATGGTATAGTATCTGACCAGATACGTATACAATCTATCCACATATCAATGAACTCTATCTGCCATAATAGCAACTACATTAGGATCATACCTGGCCAGGGAATTAAATTGAAGACTATACTCTCTTACGCTCATATTCCCTAGGTGGACATTCAAGAACTGATCTGCATGGGACTCTCGGATCTCAAATGGCAAGTAATGGTCAAGAAATGCCTCTTTGAACTCCTTCTAGGTAGTTGGTGGTGTATCTATTCCCTTAGATTGCTTCCAAGCTTCATATCACAATATAGCCACACCCTTCAACCTATATGTCACTACCTCGACAGCTTCTGTACCACTCACATGCATAACATCTGAAGTGCGCTAAATCTGATCAATAAAGTCTTAGGGATCTTCATTAGGATCTGACACAGTGAAGGTTGGAGGATCCAAATTAAGAAAATCACGTATCCTCGTGCCAGCTGCCCTATTCGCAACACCTGTGCCTATAACCGGACCTTCCTATCTTTGACCTTGGCCATCAACTATATGAGTCAATAGTTGGACTGCATTTCTCAAATCCTGCATGGTAGCATTAATAGGTGATTCTGGGGTAATTTTACTACTTTCGGGTTCATCAGGTACTGGAGGAGTTGGAGATGTCTATGACAAAGAATCCTCTTGAACCTCATTTCGTTGTCTCACCTGACTGGGTATACCATCCACCACTTCTACTTCCTTCCCTTTACCTTTGTTTTGCCTGTTTTCTAACATACATGCTGTACAAAATAATTTAGGAGTTAGACATAACCCACCTACTACACTTGGCTCTATGGCATGATCTAAAGAATGAAAATAAAAATAACAACTCCTAAATACCTCGTAGCCTCCTTCTTATAAATGTTGTGCATAACACATCGATAAACAATATTCTACATAGACAAGGCTTTGTAGACTCCCAAGGATGACCCGCTCTGATACCACTTCTGTCATGCCCAAAGTCCCATTAGGGTGGGTTAGCACCCATTACTGATGAGGCCCGGGAGAACCAACCTGTATCCATGCGCTTTCTATGCATATTATAAGGGATTTCTACATTTGACATGCCTTTAAGAAAATAAAAAGTGATAACAAACCAACAGGAATTGCATATGGCCAGGCCATTGGGACCATGGTGTTTAAAGTACGAGACATGACCATACTTTAATTTACATAATCTACAAAGCCTCTAGATAAGGAAGAAAGGGTCGGTATAGGTCCTGCCTTGGCTAACTACATAATACAAAAACATAAGCTCTAGACACATAAAGCTTCGAAGTAACCTGGAGCTTGGTAACAACAACTGGATATCCTATACTCCTACTTGGGAGATCTACTAGCACTTGTACCTGCAGCATGAAATGCAGGTCCCCTGTAAGGGACATCAGTATGAGATAGTGTAATGAATATGTAAGGAAAAAAACACTATTTATCAAATAACAACTCAAATAAAACTATGCACTGGTGTACGACAAGAGACCATCTTTAGTTTTACTGCGGGATCATATACTTTATGTTCTTTTTATTATTTTACCTTTAGTGTATAATTTGTGCATAGCATGTAATACAAATGACTAGCTGATCAATAGTAAATCTATATCGGGATTGGCCCTGGCTAGGTTTTCCTTTAACCCCTTGGGCTACCCGTCGTGATAGGATCGACCCTGGCTAGGTGATTCTTCCAACCCTCGGGTTATAATCCATCAAAAACCAATATACTTTATCATTCAATTACTTTTGAGATGATTCTTTTGGTGGTCATAATATTGGAGCTGTGGTTGTAAATACAACATATGACATGTAAATAATCAGAAAAGATAACACCATAATGAAAGCAGTAAACTACACAAATAATGAAATGCATAGGAGATAGAACAACACATGAACTTTATTTAGTAGAACGAATTCGTGTATCTTGGTATCAAACTATGTATGAAAATTCAAAAGTGACTATATATGGTAGCATATGAACATCTGAAAGAGTTGAGACACTGTTAATATTTGTGTCAGAGTTGGTAAGTGCCTTTATGTGCCAAAGAGGGATCTATGTTTCATGCCAAATAATACGAAATCAAGTAGCCTTTACATACTTCATTGTATGACCTCGCTATTACCTCAAGATAACCTTCCATTCCTCCAAATATTTATCTACAACATAGTAGGTAATAAATCTAGAATTAGAAGCCAATAGATACATCTTGGCAGCCCAATCTCATAAAAAAACAACATATGGGCACAAGCGGGTATTTATAAATCCGAGCGTATTCTTTCAACCTTTTTGCCCCTAATCATATTTTCTAAACCACAATCTCATATATAGATCATGTGCAACCTATTTTAGTGCCATAACAGTTCTACAACAGCCCACAAGGAACAATCTATAACAATTCTACACAACATACAAATGGGCAGTATAACGTTACATCCCTTCGCTACATTTTGATGCTGAGAATTCCAAACCTGTTCCAACTTTAACCAAATAGTCCCCACCATTTATACACATAAAACCAGTCCTACAACAGTTCAAAAATAGTCCTCAAAATATGTGGAGAACATGAGACCATAGTCCTCAATCAATCAGCACACAAGTTCCTATTACGAGCATAATTACGATATCACACAAGAACTTACTTTTGCGGACTATAAAAATAGTGCAGCAGCAGTTATACATCATTATTGAATTGATAATTATTAAGAATAGTAGCCTACCTTCATAATCAATCCAACGAAAAAGAGAAAAGCTTCCAAATAAACAAGAAAAATATATAACAATTTTTAGAACACATGCTATCCAACAATTTCAGCATAGACATAACCAACATAGTCTCTTTTTTGAGTAAGAAAACCATATTAAACACACAACTATAACCACTCACCTTTACCTTCAAAGTTCTGGTTTCCTTCAAGAACCCTAGAGGGTTGTGTAGGCTGCCTTGTTAAGTGAAACAAAGAGAAAACAAAAAGTCTTTAGGAAAGCTGAAAAATTATTTCAAGTGGAAATGAATTAAGGAGCTATTTTGAGCACTTTTTAAAGAGTCACTTGGTCGAATTTCTTTTGGCCCTTTTACCATATAATACCAAATATTATTAAGCTAGTTAGGCAGGAACTTGGCCCTCACACTTGGGCCTAAATGGGTCACAAAGTTAATGGTCCTTGACTGCCCGTTTTCTAAATTCCTCTTCACTTAGTTTGGGCCCAATTAGCAAAGTGGGTTGTGGTGTACTTGGTCCCTTTTATTATTCATCTTGGGATGAATATAAATTCCACTTATAATGCTAAAATAAAGGCTAAAGTTACACCCTAAACACGGACTTTATTCATAATCGGACTTGGATAAATTTGACGTCGGACCTCGTGTCTGTTTAGCTAGCAAATTTAAGCTAAGCAAGTAGGTGATTCACCTTCTAGCTTCCTAAGTCCTACAAGAACCTCTATTCTCTCACATTGTTTAGGGTCATGATCTCCTCAATTTGACACAAAAAATGTATACACTCGACCCTCTTAAGCGCTAGACGCACATATCGCCCTATAATATAAGATTCAAGCACTTTTAAAAATAGGCGCTAATTTGACCAAACCATATCATGTTTCATTTGCATAGTACTAGGATTGTAAGATGTGTGGTGTTACATCAAGAAATCAACAAGTTGAAGATACAACGTAGAAAGTGAAAAAAGACATGATGAAGCGATATTCTTATCTTTTCCTCTCTACCCAAGCCTTAGGTGTTAAGTTTTCCTTGCCTAAGCCCTCAAATTCCTTGCATTTCAGTTTCTTATGTTGTTTAAACATACTTGCATGTTTATGGACTATTTTTGAGTCATGTTTGGAAGTATGTGTTGTGAAAATTTCATGAAACAATGTTTAGATTGCACATTTGCATTCATTCTAGGTTATTAGCTACCTTATAACTCTTTGGGTCCTACGTTTAGTACATTCGGGGATGAACATTCCTAAGGGGAAGATATTATAAAGACCCATAAGTCCAAAAGTTAAAAATACAAAAAAAGTGGAAAATGGAAAATGTTACAAAGGCAATGTACGGGGCCACTTTATGGCTTCTAGTCCAATTCACGCGTTGTATAGCAGGCTCATAGAGTGGGGCTAAAGAGTTGAAACTTTGGCTAAGTGTTGAAAGGGTTTACGAGGGGAGTTTACAAGTTCTAGTGACATTTATGGACCATAGAAGGGGTTCTTGGATTGAAGCCCTGGGTTGATAGGAAATACGAGTTTCTGAAGATAAACTTACGAAGACCAAGATGGGTCGTACTCTAGTTTACAGACCATGATTTGATCTTGTGGTTAAGGTCCTAAAGGTTGGAAATTTTCCTAACTATTGAGTCACTCTATGGACAAGTTTATGACCCATAGATCAATTTACGAGTCATAGATAAGTCTCATAGATGGGACTTCAAAGGCTAATTTTTAGAAGATTAGAAAAGTAGAACAAGACAAAACCATAATACAGTTTGTGGTTTGGTTTACAAACCGTAATTGGGGTCGTGAATTGTGTTCCGACAATTTTAATAAAGGGAACTTTTGTCCATTAATTGAACCCTAGACTCAAAACTACATATTTTGAGATTCTTTTACTCTTTATCAAACCCTAAACTCTCTCAAATCCTCTCCTTCCCTCAATTCTCAACTCTCTCCAAATTCTCTAAGGCAAGGAATACTCCCAAGGAAAGACCAAGGCAAAGTTAGGGTTTCCATTCAAGAAGCTTCTTCCTCAAACTTCTTTAAGACTTTCCTTAAGGTCATCTTTAGATATGTGATTTTGATTTGTGGGTGATGATGTTCACGCTCCAATAAGAAAGTGGTCATTGTTAGCACTAACCTAACCGAAGATTAGGGTCAAATCCACAGGGAATACAGGGCTTGACTACAAGACTTTACTACCAATCATTTCAAGTATCTATAACTGAAATCTCTAAAAAGGGGTGAGGAGTTTGTGATTCAAGAACAAAAATAAATATATACTATAAGATACGAGAAAACACTCAATTTAGGGACAACTTGGAATTGTGTTCCCCATGGTTCATTAACTCGATTAATCTAGATAACATAATTATAATTAGAGATTCGCATGTAGGACAGTAACTTAGGTTCTTCCATCCCTATTTTGAAGGTGAAGGTTGAATTTCACCATGGCGCTTGGTCGACAACCATGGTGTGCCAACTAACCATTAACTATTGTCCCAATCAACCTCCCCTTGGTCAGGATTGGTTGATTAGATGAGAATACATCAATCAAATCCTGTCATCTATTTAACTTTTCCTATTCATCACTACCTTGGTCAGGATCATGGTAGTAGGTGGGGTTTGGTGTTGGCCACCACCAAACAACAATTATAATGAAGAGAAATAGATAGTACAGGCAAAGCCCCAATCATAGAAATGCATAAACCAAGGTCATCTCAAGTCCACTACCCATGGTTCCCACAACACCATGTTGTGGGTAATTAGCTACTCATGGCTAAGGCAAAACCAAAAAAAAATTATAAATGCAAGACATCGTTGAGAATTTTACCCAAAGCAATGAAGATTGAAGAGACCACAAATTGCAAACCACAAGCTTGATAGATTGACAATGTGTACAAAGCAAGATTTGCAATCCCCAAAAGTGGGTCTTCCAAGAATAATAAAGAACTTTGCTAAAACCCTAAAATATTCTTCAAATAATATTCAAAGTCACAATCAATGTCTCTCTATTGAAATCTATAGCTTTTTCTCCTCTTCTTCCCCCTTCTTTCAAATAAAACCTAACTTAAAGTACTTATAGGAGTTATAAATTTATCCCTAAAAATTATACAAAAACAACAGCTTACAATTGGTACGCCTCATAGGTACGACTTGGGTGACCTACGAGTCATAATTGGTGTCTCGTATCAGGTTCTTGATCTTGGACTCAACTGGTATGACCCATTGGTATGAGTCATTTCTTGGGCTATGGCTCGTATGCTCCTCTCATAGTCTAGGCCTTTAATTTTGTATAAAAAGTTTGGGCTCTTTGTTTCCTTCTATGAGTATGCCTTTATGAGTCGTAGTGAGACTTACAACTCGTCGGATGGCCTTGTAGGGTTGAACTACACTTAGCAGATTTCTGAGTGTTGGTCTCTATTTCTTGCTATGATAGCACCCTGTAACTCGTATCTTGGGCTATCACTCATAGGTGAACTTGTATGTGCTATGTCGTAGCAAAATCTGCAATTTTCCTCTAAAATCATGTCAACCTAACTTTTCTGCAAGAACAACACAAAAGCACATAAAAATCATAAAAAATCGCATTAGGAACTCACACAATCCCTTGTTTGAGGCATCAAATGTGTTGTATTTTGACAGCATATCAACACCATCAACTTAGAATTGTTGCTTATCCTCAAGCATTGACTCAATCTACACAGACAATGAGAAATACATAGCAGCTATACGAATGACATATACATCATTCACTCTAATCCAAGTACCCAACTATCATTTTCAAAACCAGATTGCAAAGCTACTAAACACAACAAAAACATGATGATGAATCTGGCAAGCCAACTATGATAAGCTAAGGAGCATTGACCATCCATAATCACTAGTATAGCATATGTTAATCAATTAGTGCAAATTCCCTCACAGAAAGGAAGTCCCTCTTACTCACTCAGAAAGCATATAGAATTCAGGGACTGCGGAAACATTCTCACTCTCACAAATAAAATTTATGCAAAATGACTAACACCACAAGGTTGCCTCTATACTCATCTTTCAGCTTGGTAACAAAGTGGATTTGAATCACTTTAGGACTTAAGGGCTTTGTAACATAGGTTCAGTGGGCTTTTGTGTGGCATTTTAGGCAAGTAGTGACTAAAGCTATCCTTGAACCTTGTTTACCAATACTTTTGCCTTTATAACCCAACCATTTTCACTAAATCCACCCTTGTTCTCCTGTTTCAAGCTTTCCCAGAGTGCTTTCTTTCTCTTTTTAGTTATGCCTTATTTTTGAACTCATTTTTGCTATTTTTTCTCAATTCAAGGCTTTAACCTCTTTTTCCTCCCCAAGCTCAGGATATTTCATTTCTTTCTTTATTTCCCAACTAACCACCTCATTATTATCACTTTACCACAATAAGGGCCATCCTCAACTTAGGCTTTTAGCCTGAGGTGAAGTACACAATATCTTTTCCCCAAACCAAGGCTACCATTTGTAGCCACCCTCAACTTAGGCTATTAGCCTCAATCAAGGTTCACATGTTCAAGGATAGACCGCGGCCAATATCAAGGTATTTCATCAAACAAATCTAAGCTAGTAAGGTGTCAAGAAAGAATGAGTACATGAGAAGCTCAAAAATTTGTAACAAGGGATTCACTCACTCTTTTGGTAGGTTATTTACGCTAAAACTGGATTCACTAAAAGAAGAAAGGCCTAAGATCCTTTCCTAATCAATAACATCACCAAACCAATTTTAAAGTAACAAGAAAAGTTCTGAGTCCACACAAGATACATGAATGCGGCAAAATAAGCTCATAACACATATGACATTGCACCCACAATCAAGTATAGAATCACAAGTCAGGCTTCAAGCCTCAGCTTACCTTCACATTATCAGAACAATCATTGCCAGACCACAATCTCAAAAATTTTGAGGGTATCCAATTTTTCAAATCATTCAAAAAGTATTTAAAGACTATGTATATGCCAACAAATACCACTAATATGAATTTACACATTATCTACACTACCTAAACATGCCGATTCAACAGAAAATTGAACATCCACAAAAGAAGCACGACAAGAAAACCTAGGGATCAAAACTAGGGGAAGTAATGGAGTCGAGGCTACTCAGACTTTACCTTAATGGGTAACTTCCCACAACCTACCAAAATAGAATACTTTGTCCTCAATGTAAAGACAAGAATGAAAAACCAAACACGATGACATAAAGATATATATATATATATATATATATATATATATATATATATATATATATATATATATACAAATAGACAAATATTAAAAAACAAAAACTAACATACAATATATAAGTTAAAACAACGTCCAACACAAATAACATTTAAACAAATTCAAAAACAAACATAATAAAAAGATTGCCTAACAAAAGAACAAAGTATCCATAATGAAAAGATAAGAACTAGAGTCAAAAGGGGTCAAACATCATGGTTCCTCAAGCACCAGTCTCTAGCTGGTCAACAAGGTCCTAGATGACGACCTTCTCCTCATCAATTTGGGGCGCAGCTGTACATAAGCTACCCTCTCCATGTGAAGGCTGCTGCTCCCTATCTCTCTGTATGGTCACCAACAAGATCAATTGTTGTGCTACCTCCTCTGCTATCGGCTCCTCCTCCGAGGCTGCTAGGTCATCAGGTCTATACCTCTTCAGATCAACTCTGGGTTATCAGTCTCGAGGGACCTCTTCCCAAGGATATGCGGGTGGTCAACTAACCAATCAAACACCTCATCAACCATTGGTGCCACCTCTTAGACTACTATAGGGACTGCTAACATCTGCAATAAGTCAGCCTTAAATTTGGCCAACTCCTATGTCACTATGCTCGTGTTAGCAGGTCGAGCACCCTTAAGCCTCCGCTATACTCTCACCTCAAATGCATCCACTTTGGCATCCATCGCCCTAACTCTCCCATCCATCATTGTAGGGTGAATGCCTTCATCCCCTCTTCTGAGTCCCTTACGGTCTGGCTGACCCAAGGTCTGACCTATGCTGCTTAAGCCTGTAGCCTAGACTCTACCGCAGCCACCTTGTGTAATTGTCCTTGAAAAGCAATAGTAGACATAATAGAATCAACATGTAATATAGATGTTGTTAGTGCTGGAGTACTGGAGGATGGTGTAGACGCAATCATGACAGATGGTGAAGCCTCTACAGCAGCTGCAGTAGTGTCGATAGCAGCAGGGGTCGAATCCTGAGTTTGAGGCTCAACTAGGGATGGCTCTGGAATAAGAGGTGGAACAGTACTTTGTAGGTCTACTCGGTTCTCGCTAGCCTTGATTAGACTGGGGTCCATCATATGCACAGCCTCTATATGAGGGTCTAAGTGGAGAGAGACCCATGCCGCAACTTCCTTGCATAATCTATAAATCAGATGAGGAATGGCAATGCCTACTGGATGCGCACTGTTGACTCATGGATTTGCTCTTCCATAATGCGAGCCCAGTCAATTTCATACCCTACCAAGATGCAATCCAACAAGACAACCCTTTCCAGTGTGATCACATTATCCATGAACGTGGGTCTGATATGCCAACAATTAATGGACCATAAAACCTTTGCCCTAAATGTGAGGTAGGTCTTCAGAATGCACTCAGTGTGCTTTGTAACCTATGTTGGCTCAACACCTTCCTTGCAAATTTGGTTCGCTATCCACCTAAGGAGCTCTATTCTCACCCCAGCATCCTTCAGATGAACTGCCTTTCTCATATCTCCAATCCTATAATCATACTCTGCAGTGGCATATGGTACTCTATAATTTGGCCCAAACTGTACCCTCCGAATGGTTTCTTCTAAGATATCAACAACTTCTCCTCTGACCAAGACTTTGCTCAACCGTGGTTGATCGATTTTGGCCTCTAACCCTAGTATACTGCTCAGCCCTGAGTCTTTTAACTTCGCCCCTCATGAAATCTTCGCACCCATTCCCTTGACTTTTTGGCTCAAGTCCCTTTTCGTAAATATCCCTCATCCCTGGGACGCACCACCTTGAATTTTGGGGATCTGTATAGGTGACGGTGTAAGTAGAAATGACTGGCTGTAAGGGAGCAGATTCTGCTAGTTTAGCTTGAGATACTTCAAGAGAATCAAATTCAGAAACTGAAGCATCATCATTTGACCCTTCTTCGTCACCCTCCTCTTTAGACTGGGAGGGGCTATCCACTTACATCGAACCCTTGTTGTTTTTTATCTTGTCAAGGGCACATTAGCTTCACGGTCAGGGTGCATATTTATCTCCTTAGTGGATTGATCCTCATCCGATGTTTTATTTCTCAGTTGGTGCCCTGAAGTCGAGGCAGCACCCCTTCGACCTGTAGGAGGCATTGTCTTCGAAAAATTGCCACATACCAAAGCATGAGTCCAATGATGTTTTGTTCCAACAAACGAATAACATACAAAAGAATCTCACAAGAAACTTTAAAATTGCTCTAGTAAAAATAAGTAAACCAGTTGCAGGTACGAGGTGGAGGTATGACTAGTAGGGTGACATACGATCTGTACTGTAGCCTCATAGTACCAACGCATCTTGGAGAAATGCATTATGGAATCAGCTATGGGACACAAATACGACTCATAGGGTTAGTTTGTGCTCCTATCTCATTCCAGAAACATTTTGAAAATTTAGAGTTGGCCCATGAGACCACCACTACGAGTTGTACAAAGTGATATGAGTTGTAGGTGAATCTCATATGGAAAATTTCATGGTATCATGGGTGATTGTTGCCTTCTACAAAATGCTACTCATCTCGTAGGGTGACCTACGACTCATAGTAAATCCCCATAGTAGAAAACAGAGAGCACCCAGGTGCCTCTAACCTTTCCACAATGACAAAAAAAAATCCAAGAAGCACAAGAAATCAAAAACACATAGTTAATCCCCATAATAAATCTAATCACTCCACTTTAAAAGATATCCCACAATGAAACATGAATCCTCCTTTTAGGTCAAAGCATTTCTAGTATGAACTACTTTCAGAAATCACCCAATTTCAACAATAGTATAGTAGACACAAAAGCATACAAAGGGTTACTCAAGTTCATACACGAGTCTTTCATAACAACAAGATTATAAAACCCCAACACCTATAAATTTCAATCCCAATATGATCTCACAAGATAATTACCCATAGATCATAGAAAATGTAGTCATCCACGACATCAAACTTCATAATTCTCAAACAAGGCTAGAAACAGAGTACCTAATCACTACAGGGGTGTCAGTAATTCTAAATCATACTCTTCATACTACCATAATAATTTACAAATGATTTTGCTTACCCATAGCACACAATGTTCATTCAAATACCAAGAAAGCAAGATTATCTCATAGTTATACCAAACGTAATCACAAAAACTTACTAGATGAAAGATGAAGATAAGATATAAAGGAGAGTGAAAGTTGAAACCTTAGCAAATTTCACTTGCTGGGATATGATAATAGAAGAATGGTTTTGCGGTAATTAAAATAGTGCAAAATAATGTTTGGGGGTTATAGAGGAAGAAAAACCATTTCAGGGAGGGAAATGAGGAGCCAAAAGACATTAGTTTTTTAATATTCCAAACCGGGTCTCTTTTAAAATTCTGCAGGCCGGGTCTATGAGACTCTGACTATAAGTCGTAGGGCATCCATGGCTTGTTAGTCCCGGTCTAGTAATATACCCAATACTAGGAAAAAAGTTAGAATTCATACCTGGACACTACGAACCCCACTAACGGCTTGTAGGAGATCCTATGAATCATGAGGTTGGCTCGTAGTGTGTGTGCCCACTTTTGCTACTCACTGTTTCCTTCTACGAGGCATGTCTATGAGTCATTGAGCTTGTTATGACTCATAGGCCTACTCCTAGAAGCTTCTCCACATGTTATTTTCTTTAACTCATTAGCTTTTGGTCAGTCCTTACAAATTATGCTAAAAGATATACCAATGTCTAGAATAGTGCAATTGATTCAATATCTCAACACATCAAAAAAAATATTAAACTTCTACCTAGAAATTCAAACAGATAACCTAAAATTAAATAGTCCAAAAATATAAGAGATACTTGGGTTGGTTCGCACGAAGCGCCTTGTTTGACATTGTGGCTCGACTTTGTCACCATGAGTTCTCAGAATTCCTCATTGGTTGATGGAGTTGCATCTTTACTCCTCTGGACCTTGCTCTAGTTCTTTGCACAATCTCTAATCATGTTGCAATTTGCTTAACTCTATCATCAAGTCTCTATATTGCCATTTCATGTTGGTCCACTTTGTAATTCACCTTGATGACGTCCAACTTTATCTCCTGTACATCCACTTCTTGTTCATGTTTGATAAGCGCTTGCTCAAGCACACACTCAATCCAGAGAGTTCATCAGTAATGCATTGTTGGGTTGGTAACCTGAGCTAATTAGGTGTACTCTCTTTTTTGGTAGTGCTTAGGGTTCCCTCGGATGTGTAGTGCATAGCACAAGCCACTTTTGGAATGGTTGATAAACTTGCATGATAGCAAAAACCTTATCCATGTATTCGTTAACTTCATTGAATGGCTTCCTCAGAAATGCCAAACACTCCACTCTAAATAAGGCACCAGCATTACCTTATTGTTTAGAGGTTAGTGCTCTGTAGAAGCTTGCCATCAATCCATCGTCAGTCAGAGAATGGTTCCAGTTCATTGCCAAGCACTTCTTATACCTTTCTTAAGATGCTACCAAATATTCTCCTGGGACCTTTCTAAAATTGTAGATGTTATCTTGTAGTTGTTTCTTGCTAAGACCCTTATAGAAGTTCATGAGAAAGATTCTCTACACCTCGCCGCTAGTTGGAACAAACATTTGATGGGAGAATTGACCACCACTCAGCAGCTTCACTCCGGAGAGTCATGGGGAAGGCTTGAAGAGCCATAGCCTCCCAAGTAGGATGTCTTGTCCCAGTAACCCCCTTCAACGTTTCATTAAAATTTTGCAAGTGCATTTAGGGGTCTTCGAACTCTTGCCCATAAAATAGGGTTCGTCTCTGCAAGGTTTCCAACAAGTCATTTGCAATGTAGAGTTTTTGTTCATTTATAGTGCAAACCAACCTGTGAATAGACTAAACAAGAAAACAAAAAATAAAAGAAAAATACAGGGGACTCCAGAAATTTACACTAGAACTAACTAATAGTGAAATCAAGTCAAAACTTAGTCGTATTCCCCAAAACTGGTGCCATAATATTTTTGATAATGTTCACGCTCCAATAGGAAAGCGATTGCTATCAGAAATTAACCTAATTGAAGGTTAGAGTTGAATCCACAGGGAATATAGGGCTTGACTACAAGACTTCACTACTAATCATTTCAAATATCTATAACTAAAATCTCTAAAGGGGGAGGGGGTTGTGATTCAAGAAAAAAATAAATAAACACTATACTACTATGTGAGAAAACATTCAATTTTAGGGACAACTTGAGAATTGTGTTCCCCATGGTTCATTGACTCGATTAACCTAGATAACGTAATTACAATTAGAGATTCGTATGCAAGACAATCACTTAGGTTCTTCTAGCTCTCTTATGAAGGTAAAAGTCAAATTTTACCATGGAGCTTCATTGGCAACAATGGGTACCAACTAACCATTACCTATTTGCCTAGTCAGCCTCTCCTTGGTTAGGTTTGGTTGATTGGATGAGAACACATCAATCAAATCTTATCATTTATTTCTCTTTTACTATTTATCACTACCTTGGTCAGGATCACAATAGTAGGCAAGGTTTGGTGTTGGCCACAACCAAACAATAATTATAGTGAAGAAAAATAGACAATACATGCAAAACCCCAATCATAGAAATGCACAAACCTAAGTCATCTCAAGTTAACTACGTATGGTTCCCACAACCCCAAGTAGTGGGTGCTTAGCTACTCATAGCTAAGGCAAAATCAACAAAAATGTAAATGCAAGACATAGATGATAATTTACCCAAAGAAATGAAGATTGAAGACACCACAAATTGCAAACCACAAGCTTGATAGATTGATAATGTGCACAAAGTAGGATTTGCAATCCCCAAAAGTAGGTTTTCCAAGAAAAATTAAGAATTTGCTAAAACCCGAAAATATTCTTGAAAGAGTATATAAGGGCACAATCAATGTCTCTCATTGAAATCTGTAGCTTTTTGTCCTCCTCTTGTCCCTCCTTTGAAATAAAACCTAACTTAAAGCATTTATAGGAGTTACAAGTTTATCCTTAAAAATTACACAAAAAAGATAACTGACAGCTGGTACGCCTCATAGGTACGACTCTAGGGTGACCTACTAGTCATAATTAGTGTAGTATCAGGTTCTTGACATCTTAGACTCAACTGGTATAACCCACTGGTACGAGTCGTACAGGAGTTATTGATTGGGATACGACTCGTTTGCTCCTCTCGTAGTCTATGCCTTCAGTTTTTTAGCCAAAGTTTGGGCTTTTAGTTTCCTACTATGAGTACGCCTATACTAGTTATAGTAAGACTTACGACTCGTAGGATGGCCTCATAGGGTTGACCTTCACTTAGCAGGTTTTTGATTTTTGGTCTTAGTTTCTTGCTACGATAGCACCCTACAACTCATAGTTTGGGCTATGACTTGTAGATAAACTCGTATGTCCTATGCTGCAACAAAATCTGCAATTTTCCTCCAAAATCATGCCAACCTAACTTTTCTGCAAGAACAACACAAAAACAAATAAAAACCATAAAAATTCGCATGAAGAGCTCGTACAATCCCTTGTTTTAGGCATTAAATATGTTGTATTTTGACAACACATTGGTGGGTGCCTTCCACCTATAAAATTCTTTAAGAAACCCGTTTACCCTTTCTTTATGTTCTTGAAAATGTTGAGCTGCATGACCATGATTTTAGGTGGCATTTTTATGATGTTTTTTCATGTATTTTGCCTTTAATGATGTAACATCTTAGCTTACCATGATTTCCCATGATTACCATATTTATTGTTATTATTTTACTACCTAGAGTTTTATCAATGATGTGTATGCTTCTTAAGCCTAGTCTTAATACCATCTTACTACCATTGCCGGCATCACTCATCACTATCTATCTCGCCAACCACTGGTCTTCTCTTGCTAACTCCCTTTTCCAGCATCTTCTAAATATGACAGTGTATCCATGGACACCCTAATAAATGTGTTCTGCTACCATATTAGACTTACATGGGTTATACTTCACACTCATATCATAAGGTTTGAGAAGTTCTAGTCATCTCCTTTGTCTTCGGTTGAGGTCCCTTTGAGTGAACGCATGTTAGAGGCTCTTATGAACGGTGAAAACATCAATATGAACCAATACAAATAATTATTTCATATCTTCAACACAAACACAATGGCCGCAAGTTCAAGATCATGTGTTGGATGGTTCTTTTCATGCACTTTTCATTGTCGTGAAGCATAGGCAATCACCTTACCATGTTGCATCAAACACAACCCAAACCAATCTTGAGGCATCATAATAAACAACAATTTAGTGGTATATTTCGGCAAAGTCAAAATTAGGGTCAAAGTCCCTGATTCTTCAAGGTTTGATAATTCTTCCCACACTCATCCATCCATACTTTCTTTTGAGTCAATCTAGTCAAAGGTGACGAAATAGAGAAGGATATGATGTTTAATTTGTTAAACCCCGAAATTTCCTAAGGTTAATTATTAATTATTGGGATTGAAGTATGTCTTAAATTTAATCCGTTTGAGGTGCGGGAGTAGGGAATTAAGTGAATTTGGCGGATAAAA
>JAOTQR010000100.1:6715242-6739482 GCA_025774065.1 Solanum ossicruentum | reverse complement strand
TTGCCCAGAACCCAAAGAGTGTCATTGCTACAAACAGGGAAGAGGTTACCTGGGACTTCAAATATAGGAGAAACATGTATGATTGGGAAATACATGAGTTTCTAGGCCTTTATGTTAGACTACAACAAAGTAAATAAATTCTCAGGCTGTGGATAGACTTAAATGGGAGAATTATGGTGGATGCAACTACACGGTCAAGGATGGATACCAGCTAAGGTTTTCTAGCAATTCTTTGATAGATAACTGGCTATGGAAACTTATTTAGAGGTCCAAACTTTCACGAGAGGTTATCCTTTTCACCTGGAAAGCATTATACAAGGCATGCTTCACGCAAGATAATCTGATGAAAAGGAATTTCTAGCTACCTGACATATGTTACATGTGCCAAAAGGAAGCTGAAAGTATCTGCTATTTGCTTCTGCATTGTGAGGTGGCCTCGGACTTGCTTCTGCACTGTGAGGTGGCCTTGGACATATGGTACTTTTTTAACCCGCATTTTTGGTCTCAAATGGGTAACTGTTTACACAAAATGGAGGATGCTTATAAGCGCTGGAGTTTATGGAGAGTTGATAAAGACGCGAAGAAGGTCTGGGAAATGGTTCCTGCTTGTCTGTTTTGGTGCATTTGGATAGAGAGTAACAAGAAATGTTTTGATGAAACTCCATTAGTGCTTTTTGAAGGTTAGGTGTATTGCTAATCTGTTTTCTTGGTCTAAGATGTTCCCTATTTAACAACATTGGCAAACTTTTACCTTATTAAAACTATGGACAATGCTTTAGATATTATGAGCTCTGTAGATCTAACTTATTGTGTGTAGGACCCAGCTATATTTTTGGTAAGCTCAAATATCAAATCTTGTATCATTTTGCTTTTTGCTTCTCCTTGATGACTTTTGTTGAAATCACTTCATTAAAAGATTCTATTTGAGCATGCAAGTTTTCTTTGTTCACCTAAATATATGATCATGTGAACCTTTGACTGGGTTATTCAATTCCATTCATCTTGATTTTTCAACCTCATTTCATACTTGGAAGTGCATGTTGGATGTTGAATCCACTGGGAGCTCTGAATATGAAGGAACAAATTGTGGTTGTCTCTGTTCTTGTTTGGGTCTGTTTGCTGGACATAGCTAGTATGAGTTACCATGCTAGTGAGCTAAATCCAATTTTTTTTTTCTATCTTCGCTTTCTAGAAAAGAGTGAACCTGTATTGGCTGTACAGCTTTTTTTCTCTTTGTTAAAAGTTTTTTTGTGAACTGAATTTAGTGAATTATTCCCAGACCCCACTTGTGGGATATCACTGGGTATGTTGTTGTTGTTGTTGTTGTTGTTGTAATTTAGTGAATTATTGTTCTTCTCTGGGCTGTTCACTAATTTTTTTAATCACTTCAGCTGGACGTCTGCGGGATACATCTGTTGTTGTTGTTACTCTGGAATCTAGTGAAGTATACATTATTATTAGTTTGTCTTCAAGGACAGATACACAGGTGATCTATGTTGATCCCACAACTGGGTATCTTCGCTATAATGCAAAGACAGGATATGATATTTTCAATTCTCAAAATGAAGCCTTAGATTATGTGACGAATGGTTCAAAATGGCTGTGCAAGAGTATAATCTATGCTAGAGCTGTGCTAGGCTATGCTTCTCTTGGGAGCTATGGGTTACTTCTTGTTGCGACAAAGTTGTCTGCCAGCATTCCAAATTTGCCTGGGGGTGGATGTATATATACTGTAACTGAGACCCAGTGGATCAAGATTTCACTTCAAAACCCTCAGCCACTGGGCAAAGGTGAAGTTAAGAATGTTCAAGAAGTGACGGAGCTTGACATTGATGGCAAGCATTATTTTTGTGAATCGAGAGATATTACTAGACCTTTTCCAAGTCGTATGCCCTTACGGAATCCTGATGATGAATTTGTGTGGAATAAATGGTTTTCAATGCCCTTCAAAAAGATTGGACTTCCAGAGCATTGTGTTGTTCTTCTGCAGGTTTTACTTCATACTTGGTACCTTTAGATATTGTACTTTTTTTGTGTGGTATTTGGCATGAGTTCCACTTTATGCGTATGATGCAAGGAAAAATAAGCAAATCCATATGATCTGTGAAACAATATGAACATCAAGTTTTCACTTTTTGTACAGTTGGTATAAACATTGTGATGTAAAAAGTGTACTTGACATCATCAATTTTCTCATTTCTTTCCACCTATGAAAAGTTAGTTGACATGCTTTACTCAGAGTTCCAAATTTCCCTTACTGATTTAATCAACCCCCTTATGCCTCAGCTGGCTAGACGATACTTTACTGCATAGAGCATGGCAAAAGAGACTCTGAAAAGATTAAAAAGTAGCGACCAGATCTGTTTTGCTACTGTGCTGTGCAAAACTAGATGGCTGCCACATACTTCTACTCTTAAGGTTGTCTTGAGTAAGGGTTGCATCATGCGAAGCTGTTTACATAAAACAACTGCCTGTGTAATAAGCTTTCAACTTCCATAATCTGCAGAAATTTTCTAGCAAGAGTTCACTGAGAGAAGTCCATTTACCTTCCTAATCCATATGGAAGCACCTGATATCTTGGAGGAGCACCTTCTCAAAATCATCTAAAAGCAAGGCTATCATAGGAATTTCCATACCAGAACAGTTTCTAGGAAAATCAAGATACCAGTTGTTATTATTACAGCAATCTGAAACCAAAGCACCAGTATTCAAATTGAAATCATAATGTTTGCACTCTAGTTGCTATTATTAAGGAAAAAGATGTTTCTCCTCCAGATCCAGCTGAGCATTAAAAAATAGGATATGCTGCAATTGACTCATCAGTAAGTTATATGCTCTGTGCCAGCCTTTTGAGAAGTTGAAGAGATAAAATTATGAAACTATGTGTCAAACAGTGTTATCAAAAGGAAAAAGTGCAAAAAAGTTCTAAGGTCTGTTGGGGCTTCAAGTGCAAATAAAGTGTGGGCTGTAATGAAAAAAGTTTGCAAAGGGAATAAAAAAATACAAATATATATGTTAGTTCAAGAGTAATAATTATAAGCATGAATGACAAATATATGCACAAAAAAATTGGATTTTTTGTAGTAAAGGAAGGTATCAATTGCTTAGTGTTACCTCTTTAGAAGAGGCTCACTGGCAAGGAAAAGTATGCATTAGAACCTTTATGACGATACTGAAGCGCACATTAAGCTAGTTGAAGCGCTCAACACCTTTTGAGCCTTGCTTTAGGGCTTAAGCATGCCTTTGACAATACTGGTGTCAAATTTATTCTTTTTTTGCTTGAATAGAAATATCGTCTGATCCCTTCATGGATAGACTCCTCATGGCAATGATGTTGGTCCTTTGTACAATGGTCACTGTTACAAATAGAATCTGATGACTTCTTGTTTCTAGATCTTTTATCCTGGTTGTTTTGTGTGTTTATTTGAGAAGTCTATCAACCACCTTCCCTGTTCTTCTGCATTTTAACTTAGAATGGCAGTAAAATGGAGACATGATTTAACATATGGTCTTCTTTCAGGACTTTCAGAATATTTTGATGACTCTCGAAAAAATTGAAAAGAACCATTAGTTTGTTGGTTAAATTGGAGGTTGAACTTCATTATAGTCTGGTTTGATAATTTGAATGGTTAGTGTCTGCGCCTTTTTTCTTGCTCCAGTGTATTCCATGCCTTTGTTCTTCTATTCCTATCTATGCTGTCTGCACTTGAATCAAAAACTGAAGTTGTAATTATCTGTCATCTCCCATCACCTAACCTCCAGGTGCAATATTCTTTCTTTTTTGATAAATACGGTAAAAACTCTTTGCTGTTATGAACCATTATGTTGAATGTGATATATGAATTCTCATTGGGACGATGATAATCCATAGGGCTTTGCAGAATCCCGAAGTTTCGGAAGCTTAGGTCAGCAAGAAGGGGTTGTTGCCCTCACTGCTCGGCGTAGTAGGCTCCACCCTGGGACTCGCTATCTAGCAAGAGGCTTGAATTCTTGCCATAGTACAGGTAGCGTAAATTACCCTGTGCATCTTGAGTTTGATTTTTTCTTTTTTCCTTTTGTTGGCCTTTGAGAACAGACCAGGTTATATCACTTGTCGAGAACGGACGCCAGGTTATTATTGACTGTGGTTCTTTGTGGAGTTTGTTCGTATGGATATGGTTAAGAATATTCCTGTATAATAGCTCCGTTTGTTTGACATAGTTCTGCAGGATTCTGCATGCTTTGGTTAGTGATAGTACATTATGTACCAACCTTATCTATGGTGCAAAGTAGTTATCTCTTTTCTTTCTCGAGTATTTCTTTGCTCATTCTATTTTTGATTGAATTGTCCAGGGAATCTTTAGTGTGTAGTTTCTGTTCTCTGCAAAGAATGGTGGTATCAGTTCTGTACCGAATTGAATTTCACTTTTCCAGCACAGTATGATCTGATGTCTGTTCTGACATGTATATGTCTGTGTGTGTGATTTTCTTTTGGATAATTTTTTCACATTAAATAAAGCCTAACAGTGTTTAGATAGTTCAATTTCTGTGATATGCTGGACATCTTTTTCTGCAAGTGTTACTTTCTCAAAAAAAAAGCTGGACAACTTTTGCAAGAAAAAGAATCTATGGGAAACATTTATCTTAGATACCTGTCATTTTGTAATTTATTCCAAGCCTATAAATGAGGCACATGATTGTAATTATGATCCCTTTATATTAGTTTTGCTGCTGTTTGATGGACAGGCAATGAAGTTGAATGTGAGCAACTTGTATGGGTTCCCAAAAGGGCTGTTCAAAGTGTTCCTTTCAATACTTACATCTGGAGAAGAGGCACTATTCCTATGTGGTGGGGTGCGGAGTTGAAGTTGACTGCTGCAGAAGCAGAAATCTATGTCTCAAGTCGTGATCCTTATAAAGGAAGTGCTCAATATTATCAAAGGTTAACTAAAAGATATGATGCACGAAATCTAGATATAGCTGCTAGTGGGAACCAGCGAAAGAGTGCTTTTGTTCCAATTGTATGTGTCAACTTGCTTCGGAATGGTGAAGGCAAATCAGAATCTATTTTGGTTCAGCATTTTGAGGAATCTTTGAATTATATTAGATCAATTGGAAAACTACCTTATACTCGGGTTCATTTAATAAACTATGATTGGCATGCCAGTGTGAAGTTGAAAGGAGAACAACAAACAATTGAAGGACTTTGGTACCTTTTAAAAGCACCCACAGTTGCTATTAGCATAACTGAAGGAGATTATCTGCCTTCTCTTCAGCGCATCAAAGATTGCAAAGGTGAAGTGATTTATAGCGATGACATTGATGGAGCATTCTGCTTAAGATCACATCAAAATGGAGTGATACGTTTCAATTGCGCCGATTCTTTGGATAGGACCAATGCTGCTAGTTTCTTTGGTGCCCTCCAGGTTTTTATGGAGCAGTGTAGACGGTTAGGTATATCACTTGACAGTGATTTGGCATATGGTTATCAGTCATATAACAACAATGGGGGATACACAGCTCCATTGCCCCCTGGCTGGGAGAAACGGACTGATGCTGTAACTGGTAAAACATATTTTATTGATCACAACACAAGGACAACTACTTGGAATCATCCCTGTCCAGATAAACCCTGGAAGAGATTTGATATGACATTTGATGAGTTCAAGAGATCGACAATCTTATCACCTGTCTCTCAATTAGCAGATTTGTTTTTGCTTGCTGGTGATATCCATGCAACGTTGTATACTGGCTCCAAAGCTATGCACAGCCAAATTCTTAGCATATTTAATGAAGAAGCAGGCAAATTTAAACAGTTTTCTGCTGCACAGAATATGAAAATTACTCTTCAGAGAAGATATAAGAATGCTGTTGTAGATAGTTCTCGTCAGAAGCAACTAGAGATTTTTCTTGGATTAAGGCTTTTCAAGCATTTTCCATCAATTCCAATCCAGCCATTATATGTATGTTTTGTGTTGTTTCTCCTACACTCTTGTTACCTGTGCTCTAGTTTCTTTCATTTTCTTTTCTTTTGCTTTATGTATTGTTTTCTTGAATTGTCATTTTGGCTTCTTATTACTTTCTTCTAAGCTTATTTCGTTACACCCATTGAAATGCATCCTAGTTGACCTGATCACCATATAAGTGAAGAGGGTTTTCTAAAATTTAAATCTTTGATAATTTTAGCAACCTGGGTCTTTCTTTATGTACACATTACAATAGTAGTTATCATTTCCTACACTCTTCTTGATCCTTGAGCATGAACCTCAACTTGTTTAAATCACGTTGAATTTCTATAATTTCCTCAAAAGTGTCTGCTTTATTTGGATATTGTTGGGAATGGGAGAGGATAAGGTGAAAAAGGAAGACAAGTTTCTCCACCCATCTGGTTCTATGGGAGGAGATGATCCCATTTTATGAAACATTTATAATTCCCTGCAGTTTTTGATGGGTGATGGGGGATGAAGGAAGCTTATTTCTAGTGTCAGAGGGTTTGAAATGATGACTTGGTTAGCTGCATATCTCCGCTTCTTCTTTCCCCATTTACTTCCGCACAGCACCCAAAAGATAAACTAAAATCCTAACTGTTTGTAATCTCTGTTGCTTCTTCACATCTTTCATTTTTTCATCCCAACCTTTAGTGGAGAACGAGGTTCTAGCTACTATATTGGATATTTGGTGTTTTAGCTTTGATAAAGTGTAATCCTAGACAAGTACATGACTGAAGAGAAATGGGTAGAATCTATGTTGCTCAGATTTGAGTGCGGGTATTAGATCTGAGTGCGGATTCTTCATCGTATAAATTTTTGGATCGGGGTGTACGAATCCGAGTATGGATACGGTCAATAAATTTGTATTACGATAGATGGAGTATATATTTTGATTAGTCAACTCTATTGAACTTAGACTGATAAAACTTCCTTCTTTCTAAACACCTATAGTTTATTCTTATCTCGCGTAAAAAAAAGCATTTTCATACTTTATATAATTATTTAACTATGTGTGTGTGTGTGTGTATATATATATATAAAACCGTAAACATAAACCATGAAAGATACTAGTTGTATATAAACATATATAAACACTTTGTCATCATCAAAACATATATACACACTCACATCTACACCTATATTGTGCCGCCACGGGTGCAGCAGGGATTATGAAGAGTCCACAAAACATAGAGTAGAATGCTTTTGTTTTTGTTTCTTATTGGTTCATAACAACTAGTATCTTTCATGGTTTGTTACAATGTTTTTTGCAGGCAGATTATGCAGGCATCTTTTTTTGCTTTTTCCCCTTGCCAGGGCTCTTGATTCTTCTTCTTCCAATGCCTTTTGTCCATATATCATCTTTCTGGCTCTGTCTTATGTATAAAACTGTCAAAAGGATTTAATTTAGATGTTGTAAGGCATAACATTGAAACAGTCTATGAAGGGACCCTGCCAATGTTATTGAACGCGCTAGATTGCATCAATCGACTGCAGAAGAATTCAAGATGTTAAGACACAATTTTCCAGATTCCTAACTTTTGAGGTTGTATTTATGTGTGGACTCTAATTACGATTCTACAAAGACGATCGGACAGCACATATGGAAACTGCAAAAACTGGCAAACTAAAATGACCTATATGTATCATAATGATATACTGGACTTTCTAGACTTTCTGGGTTCAGTGCTGCCCGAATTCAAAAACATCCTGAAACATTTGCTAAAGCTTTTTCCTTGTAAAGAGGAAGTTGTTTTCTAGTTTAATTATCTCTAAACTGGATGATAATTACATTGGATAGATCTTTTTGTTGTTGTAATCTGGGCGATTTTCGTCAAATTTTGTAGTTGAGGTTATATATTTTGAGTGAGCTATCTTTTTTTTATTTTTATTATTTTTTTTTGGAAAGTTATTGAAACTTATTCTTTCACGGTTTTTATGCTGATCTTGACAGGTTGCTTCCCGGCCCACTGGATGCTTTCTAAAGCCAATTGTGAACATGTTTCCAGTTTCTGATGGTGGAGCAAGCCTTCTTAGTTTTAAAAGAAAAATAATGACATGGGTACCTACATAATGCTTTTGACATTTTAAATGCATTTTATTTGATACAAGAATCTTCTCCAGTATAAAATCCCCTGCTGTTCCATCTACAGTAGGTTCATTTATATCCGACAGCACTGTGAACCTTGTCTCAGTTGTGTACACATTTTTTTACAGGTTACTCCACAGGCTACTGATGTAGTAGAACTTTTTATTTACCTTGGCGAGCCTTGTCATGTTTGTCAGCTACTTCTCACTGTTGCACATGGTTCTGATGATTCAACGTTCCCATCAACAGTTGATGTCAGGACGGGGCGTTATCTGGATGGACTTAAACTTGTTCTGGAGGTCTGTTCCTTTTCTATTGTGAGATTATTATGCCTGTAACTGGTTGTTACTTGCTTTTTTGCTATTCAGTAAATTCAAATTTATGCAATGCTTATGCAGTTTGCTTAATAGGCATTTTCTCTCAACCCTGATGGGTGTTTTGTGCCTTGCTTTTTAGATTCTGATATTGGCTAAAGGTGTCTGTAGGATAGGCCGAGAGAAATTTGTGCTTTCCATCTGTTACTGGGAAAACGACATGACATTATACCTCCTTTTTTCCTGACGGAGGATATTATTATTCTTTGTAATCCACAGGCTATGTTCTACAAAATGTCTGAAAATGAAAACCTTTCATAGCAAAATAAAGTAGTTTAAAAACTTTTCATGTTCCTATATGTCTGGGATTACTGTCAAAAGTTCACAAATTTTACATGAATTGCTCCAGGGAGCTTCTATACCACAGTGTGCAAATGGGACAAATATTTTGATTCCATTGTCGGGACCAATTAGTGCAGAGGACATGGCTATCACTGGTGCAGGTGCTCGCCTTCATGCCCAAGATACATCAATCCTTCCATTATTGTATGATTTTGAGGAACTTGAAGGAGAAGTGGATTTTCTTACTCGTGTTGTTGCACTCACGTTTTATCCTGCCGCGGATGGTGGAGGCCCTATAACTCTTGGAGAGGTACAAAGAAACAAGATAATTCTTACTTTTAGGCATCCTTTCTTTATAAGCAAATTTTGTAGATTTTTTACACCCTTTAACATAGTCTTGTGTGAAAGTCTTTGACCACATTTCTCTGCATATGACAAAGAATGCATCATCCAAAGTCTGATGACTAACCTAAGTTGGAAAAATATTGTTAAAATGGTATTTTGGTAAATCAATGTTTTAGTTTTATGACTTCCCACTTTTATAATAATATATAACATAAATAACCAGCACAAAAAGGGAATCTTTGTTATCTGATTGAAAAAAAAGAGATGTTCATCTATTTCTCAAAATACTTTGGAAACTCATTACAAAAAGATCGTTATCCAGCTTGACAAAACCATCATTATTTTATTGTCATGCGGTATAAGTAAGATGGCTTTACTCAGTTATGCAGCCATGCTGTTGCATGATATTATCTTCATCTGTTGTAATAACACATGCAGATTGAGATACTTGGAGTGTGTCTTCCATGGAGGTTCATATTGAAACATGAAGGCTCTGGCACTGGATTTTCTAAACAAGCAGAAACCCATCATGATGTTACTAACCCTTTTCTGACCGAGCCTGGGGAAAATCCTTTCGCTTCTTCTTTAACCACTGGTACACACGCAAATTCGTCTGCTAACTCATGGGTAGACCTTTTAACGGGCGAAACCAGAATTTCAGATTCTCACACCCAGGCAGCAACTGAAACTGTCTTCCATGACGGAGATGACTTGCTTGACTTCTTGGATGATGCTTTTGTCCAACAACCAAAAGGAGCTAACCTTTTTTGCAACAGCACATCTAAAGGGCCTACTGACAATAACACACAATGCTATTTAGATTGTTTCAAACTTCTTGTGGGACCCCAAATGGTACGTGTCTTTTTGGATTTTTATATTACATTTAGAACTTTTACTTTTGTGCTTCTGATTAGGGGAGGCAAAATCAGCCAACAATTTGACCTGTCCAAGTTTTAATGGGTTGGACATGGGTTATATTACAAATGGGCTAAGTTTGGGCACAACCCATCTTAACCAATGACAAAAGCTAGCCGAAAGTCAACCTATGAAGCAACCAATCTCAACCCATCACTATCTCACCTTTAACCCCAATAATTTGATTCTTTTGTAACCAAAGTTCACTCAAATAAAAAAGTTTCAACCTTGAAAAAGTTAAATTATCTCAACTATATTATGAAGTGCCAAAAAAAAGTGTTGGCGTTACAAAATTTGAAGCTTTTAGTAACATTGTAATTTATAATTAGTAGCATGTAATTGCATTTGAGCTCGTATTAACTAACTAATTCCTAAAATATCAGGCTCCTTCAATCCCATAATTATTTTTTCTTTATTCATAGTTTTAGGTTTTCATCTTTGTAGTAAGCATTTCTCAGGTGTAATTCCAAATCAGATTAAACTTTTATACATATTTACAAGCTAAATCATTTACTACTTCTAAAGTTAAAGAAGAGAAAATCACCGTTAAAATTTTTTAAAATGTTAGACAAAGTAGGTGGTAGCTAAGTTGATCGGACTATTCACTTTTGGTGCCGCACCCGTGTCGACACGACATGGGTGTGGGATCCGTGTTCGATTTGGTCAACCTGTTTTGGATACTCTGACCAAAATTGATTGGGAAAGTCTGAAAATTTTAATGATTTCTGTAATCAATACAAAAACTAAGGTGAATTGAGGAAAATGGAATACTTTTATATAGAAATTTCTCAGTCACTCCTCCTTTAATCACCTTCTAGGATCCTCTTCAAGTTCTCCAAGTAATATCTCATAATTTAGGTGTTATAGCTCTATTTTGAGGTACTTTAATTATTGTTTAGGCAAATCCCTGCATCCGTATTCACACATTGATTCATATCCCCGAATCTTAAAAATTTAGATCATGAAGGATCTGACCTCTACATCTGCACCTGTATCAGACACCCACGCCCGAGCCCAAGCAACTTAGGGTGGTAGTACTGAATATAGTACACCTAAGGGATTTGTTATATAATGCTCCACTAAACTGTACCAGGAATTTGTTGTGTAATACACCTAAGGGATTTGTGATTGTACAAGTAGATAAATATATCAAATTTTACACTATGTAGAGCTTCTGAAGACTTGTTTGTGGATATTTTGTAATGAAAATTTATTGATATCTCTGAAAAGAAAAAATAGAAGTTGAGTCAAATTGGGTGAGTTGGGTTTTGACCCATCATTTAGCCAATCTTCTTTTATTTTTGAAATTGGTAAAATTGTATTTCTCTGCGTAATTACTGGAGATCTGCAAAAAATTGTTAGGAATCTAGATTACTTACGAAGATCCTAAAAATCTTTAATTGTTCTGCTTCTTCTATACAAGATTCCTTGCACCAAAAATAAAAGGTGGCTGCATCTATCCTTAACTTTCTGAATGCTGTGTGTCCTATCTTCAAAACACCTTGCATTTTTCTCCTTCCATACAAGATGGAATTGATCTCTACCATTTCTTTCGACTCTTACTGCCCCCTTTCCTGATCCAGCAACTTAAGAGATCTGCTGTGTGCTCTGGCGTTGTCCAGTTAAGCTCAATTTTAGTTGAAAAAACTGAGACCATAATTGACAAGTGGATTTGCAATAAGGAAGAGATAGTTGTTGGTCTCTCTATTCTTACAATAGAGAATACCTGGAAGCAGGCTATTGGTTCAATCCATCTTGAGTCGCTCCTCTTCAGCCCAAGCAATCAATTTGCCACCCCTACTTCTGATAGACTACTGAGCTACATGATTCAACACTGGTAATTGCTAAGACTACAAGAAGCGGAGATTATAATATGACCAGACTACTCTAGGAATTGGCTATAAATGCAAAAACTGTGATTGTGGCCAATCTAAATCATAAAAGCACCTTGTCATAGTTATAAAATGCTTAGTATCACTTAGTTTGTTGACCTGTGATAACATCCTTTCTCTAATAAAAAAGAATTTGAAGTCCAAACCAACATTCTTTCTAGCGAATAAACACGTGATTGTATAGAAAAATTAGTAAAGTATATGAGCTAATTCTCCAAGTAAAATCTCTGAAGTTCAGGTTTCCCTTTCTCAATTTCTTTTAGATGTGAATTTTTGATACATTTTGTCAAAAGGGTGGAACAAAGGGTTGTTAGGAAAGTGTGCTGTAAAAAGTTGAACTTTCGATGTGGACTTTAGTGTATTTGAATATGTCAAAGATGTAGAGCTTAGAAGTTCCTTTGAGGAGTTGACCAAGTTGTCACATGGAAAAGGGAAAAGGAGCGATTTCATGTTTGTTAAGTTATGGTTTATTTCGTATTAGCATTTTGCACTATTTTTATGTTTAGTCTTAATCGTCATAGTGATGGTGAATGACTTCATTTTGCTATGCACATTGACGTCATTATACTGGCAAAATGACTGGAATCTATTATGTTGACAGGAGGAATTTAGAAATTTGTTAAGAAAATGGGCCGCAAGCTAAATTTTACTTGAAGTTAGCTCTTAAGGTGGAGTTTCCCTAGACTCTATAAAGACAGAACAAACCATTCCCTCAACCAGTGATGGATACTCCATACCTAAGTTGCTCGGACTCTTCACTTTCAGTGCTACACCCTTGTCGATACGACATGGGTGTGAGAGTGGGGATCCGTACACGATCTGGTCAATCAGTTTTGGATACTTTAACCAAGTTCGACAGAGAAATTCTGGACAAATTGAATGACTTTTGTAATTAAACAAAAACTAAGGTGAAATTGAAGAAAATGGAATACCTTGTTTATATAAATTTTTATTGCCACTCCTTTTTCTTTTATCTCCTTTCAGGATTCTCCTCTTGATCAAAATCATCTCCTCTGGTTTTCCACTAATCTCATAATTTAGGTTTTATAACTCTATTTTTAGATATTTGAATTATTTTTAGTCGAATACTACACTCATATCCATATATTGATATGTATCCTCAAATCTTAAAATTTAGATGACAGAGGATCTGACCTCTAGATGCACATCCATATCGGACACCCGCACCCAAGTTCAAGCAGCTTAGCTCCATACACCATGCCATGGCCAGAACTGGATATCTGGAGTGTGAATGACATAACATGGGTTGGATAAACCAAGAATAAGGAGTGGATCAAGCTTTCTTTATTAAAACTTGAGTGAGGATCAATTTGGCTCTAATACTATGTTAAAAAGTGGACCTTAAACCTAACTAAACCCAAAAGTTACCGCAACATCGGGGATTGACTTGACCTATTATGTAAAGAAAAATAGATTTTGAGCCCGACTTCTTAGAATCTCATAAATATTCTAGAATGCTGTAAAATAAAGTACTTCCTATGTCTTAATTTATGTGGCACCGTTTGACTGGGCACAATGTTAAAGAAATAAAGGAAAACTTATTATGCTTTACCAAATTGTCCTAATTAAGGTCACTTAGTGCTTACTTTTAGTTGACTTCTCTTCACAATAAATTGTTAAGTGGGACCTAATAGGGGTAAAATGGAGATGTTGCCACTGAATAGTTGCCAAATAAGGAAATGCGACATTATTTTTGGACGGACTTAAAAGGAAAGGGTGCCATAATTTAAATTGGGACAAATGGTGTATATAGCTTGACTGGTCCCTGTAATTATATAGTGTAATTATGGTTTGATTTTCTTTCCTTCATCATTTAGGAATCTGCTCAGTTATTTAAACACCAATGGCTTGAGGTAACAGTCAAGTTGTGTCATCTCTTCTCTCTTTTTCTTTCCACATGGTATCAGAACTTTCTTGATAGAATGTATCATCTTCACAACATACCTGTCACTTAAGAAGAAATTAGTCACTATGTAACTTCTTCCTGTGACCACAACACTATTTGTGCCAACATTCTTTCCTGGTGGTTTTGTGCAAAACCAACACTACACAAGGTAGATCAGCCTTCGGCGAGCGAACCTCAAAATAAGCTCCGGTAGAATACGCGTTGAGGGCCACTACACTTGATTATAAATTAAGCTACTTATTGCATTTACACAAAATTCTAGAATATACAGAAGGAGTCTAATATGTTTTACACTTGCTTTTGACTTGATGGAATGGAACACGAGCTATTGAACTGTAGTGGGAAAAAAATGAAGAACCTGTCTTTGAACCTTTAGAATGGAGGAAATGACAAAACACATGAGTAAATATTGATATTTATTAATTTATGCTTGTGTTGGTCCAACTCTTCAATAGTATCAATGATGCATGTCAGATTCTCCAAATAGTGTATTTTTTGGAGGATCCAACACGGGTGCGACATCGTTTTCAGAGTCCAAGTGACATAAATTAATGCTTTCTTTGTTTCAATTTTATACCAAATTGACTCAACATGTAGTTCAAGGAAGAACTGAAGACACATGAAATTTTTGGTCTTAAATATGCCATTATATTTAGTATGGGCGTAAACATAACATAATTATTTGTGTAAAAACAGCTCGTTAATGATAATATGACAAATTTACAGTTATAGAAATGTGTTGTTTTTTTTGAAATGTACTTAAAAAGGAAATACCACCATAAAAAATGAAACAGAGGGTGTATAATTAAAGTGAGCATTTAAGTGACTATTTTAACGTGAACTACTCCTTAGGCCTAAAAATGGGCTTTTCCTGATAATTTAGATTATTATGAAACTCGAACCAAACACTGTAATTGACATAACAACAAAATTTTTGAAATCAGGACCGAATGAAAACCCATAAGAAGATAAAAGTTTACCTAAAGAACACTAAATAACTAAAAGAAAATAAAAGGCCCATACGAGTATAGATTCTATCGAAAGTATAGATTTGCAAGACGACCGTCAGATTGTCCCACAACTACAATGTTATGAAAAGTAACAGCCATGAAGTTCTATACGACAAACCCATTGTATTTCTAAAGGTTCCAGCTGCCTGTAAGGTACTTGTCTTTTGTCATAGAAATAGATCTTGGATTTAATCCATCCTCAAATGCTAGCTCATATAAGGAAACTAAATGCCCATCCCATAATTGATGTGGGAACTCTATACTCTTCTGCCTGCTGTTGGGTATGGACAATATAAGATGGGGCCCAGTATCGGGTAAATAATGAATTGGATGAGTCTGACTTTGGTATTAAAGAAAGGGACCTTGAGCCTAGCTCTACTCCAAAAGCTTGCTCATGGTAGGGTAGCCCTGGACCATATAAAGAGACTACTCATCCCTTTAATAACCAGTGTGGGATCAACAAGCACTTGCATGCTCAAGAGGGGATATCTAGAGCGTCTACAATATTAATATGAGGACCCAACATAGGAAAATCAAGAATTGGGATGGATCCTGCTCAAATACCATGATAAAGAAATACAACTTCGGTCTAACTCAACCCCCAAAACTAGCTCAATGACAAGTATTGCCACCATATGTAGAGTCCAATTTTCCTCATCCTCATCCACATGGATGTGAGACTCAGCACCTCCTCCCTTATGGGGTGTGGACAATAGAAGATGAGGGCCCAACATCAAGCAAACAATGAATTGGGATGGGACCATATTAAAAAAAGTGAATCTTGGGTCTAACTCAACCTCAAAAGCTAGCTTATGAGGGAAGGATTATGCAAGACTATACAAGGAGACCAAATGCCCATCCCACAACTGATGTGGGAACTCAACCTCTTTCACCATTTCCTTATAAATGCTTCATAAAAGATGATTATCATGATCATCTGTCCTATGTTATTAATAATTTGTGTATGTAACTCCAGTTTGTTGTTATTTATAGTCTCCTTTGGGGCTGTTACACTTGAGAAGTAGCACTTCCATTTTATGTGCATGTTTATTTGTGGGGTACTCCAACTCTGGTCCAGCTGGAGAAGATTTGTGATCTACTTATACCTGTATTGTTACCATTTAATTATGCAGGAGAGAAAGCTAAATTACATGGCAGCTATGAAACTTGAAATTGAACGCTTTCGTCTGAACCTCTCTGCTGCTGAAAGGGATAGGGCATTGTTGTCAATTGGTGTTGACCCTGCCAGTATAAATCCAAATCTACTTCTTGACAATTCTCGTATGGGAGGACTCTGCAGGGTAGCAAATGTCCTTGCTTTACTTGGACAGGCTTCTCTTGAGGATAAAATTACTGCTTCCATTGGTCTTGAGATTGCCAATGATAGCACTGTAGATTTCTGGAATATAGCAGGAATCAGGGAAAGATGTTTTGGTGGGGTATGTCAAGTTCATTATGAAGATGGCCCTGTATTGAATGTGCCTTCTGTTTCATCAACTTCAGCTGCTGCACAGGCCTCTTTTGTGTGTTCTGAATGTGAGAGAAAGGTTTGTAAAGTTTGTTGTGCAGGGAAAGGAGCTCTTTTACTTGCTATGTTTAACTCTAAGGAGGTTCCTAGCTACAATGGTGTGAGCAGCCAAGGGGCATCAATCTATGCAAACTCAGTTGATTTATCCTCAAATCATTCCATGACACTTGATGGTGTTATTTGCAAAGCCTGCTGCACTGATGTTGTGCTTGAGGCTTTAATCTTGGACTACATCAGGGTTTTGGTTGGCCAGAGGAGAAAAGCACGTGTAGATAGTGCTTCTGAAAAAGCTGTAGACCATGTGATCAGATTTACTTCGGGGAATTGTCAATCCACACCAACTGCGTATGCGGAATTGCTTAATGGAGAGGAATCACTTGCTGAGTTTCCTTTTGCAAGCTTTTTGCACCCGGTAATATTTGGACCTATCCTAATGCCAATTATATTAGCATATTTATTCGTAGAAAAACTTTTCTTGTTTTAGGTTTTCGAAAACTTTATGCAGAGGAGTGAATTAATCTTTTCCATGTTTACATGAATCTGTGGAAATCAAATGTGAGTGATACAACATGTCTGGTTGATATAAAACTGGATTCTCTTGAACGCAAAAGGCTACTACTTAATTTGCCTAATTACTAATTGCCGTTGAAAGAATTATTTTCTCTATCTAGCATCATCTGCACTGACTATGCAGTAACCGAGGTGAATGTTGATTTGATGGAAAGCTAGGTTTTAGCTCAAACATTGTGCCATTCTTGTTGACTGTACTTCCTAAAGTTTAAGAAGTCAGTCCTCTATCTCTGTCCTGATGAGAAAAGAAGATTCTCTTGCCTGAAATTTCGCATTGCTATTTTGGTCTTGTTCTGAGATGGCAACAAGAGTTGATGGTATTAGGTGGATGAACCAAGAGAAAAATTTAGGTGGCCAGTAACAGGGCCTAAGAGTGCTAGGTGGATCTGGATAGATGATGTGACCAGAAAAAGGGGAGGGGAGGGAAGAGACTGTTTTCGAATCCCATATAGGAGTCTATTGGATTAGCTCCTTCAGGTTAACAACTCAATCTTCAACAGAAACTGTACAAATCACGTCATGGTTCTTTACTTCACTTTATAAAATGTATTTTATGCATATAACTTTGTTGTTCCTACTGGGGTCAGTGCTAAATGATATGATTGCATAAGATGGGTCAGATTTCAAAATCTAGCTTATATTTAGTTGGAGATTTATGTGATGAAGGTTCCCTGAGACGCCATCTAGGCGGCTTTCAAGTTGGCAAATATCAACTTAACCAACAATTCTGTTGCTGTATTTTTTTTGTTGAAAACAATGCCAATAAAATCTCCATTTGGGCAATTTAGCTGAAGTTAAGAGTATATAAAGTTGGAAGTTGAAAAATAGTACTTGAAAGTTGAAATCATGATCTATAACTATTATTTCACTTGAAAAACTTACCAATCAAGTTTTTCAACTTCAAATTTTCTATTTCAAGTTGACGTTGAAAAAATAGTTAAAATTATAGAACATTGTTTTACGAATAATGTCTTGTCCAAACACCTGCTCATCATTTGTTTTTAAAAAGATAGTATTTCATTCTTTAAACGTCAACTTGAAATATTATTTCCAAATCAATGCTTGTTCTAGTATTTGGTCCATCATTTTAACTTGAACAAAAAGTTTGAAGTCAAAAAATTGGTTTGACGAATATTTCAAGTGAATAATGGTTTTCACCACAAAGCTTTAATTTTTTCCCAAGTAAAAGTCATGCCTAGACACAATTCAACTTGCAGATACTCTTTTCAACTTAAATTTCAAAATACCTATTTCTTAGCTTTAATCAAATATTGTCCAAAACGCCGACTTACATTATTATCATTTTTTTCTCGGTTCTTGAAAGTAGAAAAAAACTTTGGTAATGTTTTTATATTTGGAGAATTAACCTCGGGAATACAATCTTACTACAGTCTGGTTTGGGTCCCTCCGTTGATCCTTTGCCTTCTGCACCTTTTCCTTGAAATGAGTAAAAAGATAGAATTTTATGAGGTTAGCTATATCAGTTTTCCCATTTAAAATTTCCTTTTGAGTGATTAAGTTGAAAGATCATGGCAAAAGTAGGCAAGTGATAATAAATACTGAAATAAGATATGCCAAGGCCACAAATTTTTGATTAATTCTACTTTCAAGTGATCTCTTGTCACGACCCAAGCCTGGGGCCTAGCCGTAACACGGTGAATGAGATCTCCGAATACATACATATGTCCAAAACATGCCTCTAGACCATAACATTAGATGGGGGCTCAGATAGAGCTCGACTCACCCTGAACAATAAAGAAAAAACTGTCTCTAATACATGATATAACATGAGAGATAAAGCAGTAGGCTCTGTCCTTGAAGCAGGAGGACTCACCTAATCAGGATCGTGGAAATATCTGGATCTAGCCACAAGGATGGACAAAGGTATCAGCTGCACCTGCATTGTGATATAATACAAACATAGAGTATGCATTAATACTTTTAAATGTACTAATATGCGAGTATGAAATGAAATGAAGTCATAATAAACCTGTATTAGTCATGTTAGATGAACAAGGGCATATATATAGAAATGGGATATATAAAAAAGATAGTCATAGCAAGATGCCATAAAATACCATAATACATGAATGTCATAATACATGAACATATGTGGAGATAATCGTAACCAACATAGCCTCACATAGTGAGTCCAAGAGTAGCCAATGTAACCTCACATAGTGAGTCCAATAGTATACACATAACCTCCCATAGGGAGTCCGGGAGTAACCGCGTAACCTCCCATAGGGAGTCCGAGAGTAACCACGTAACCTTCCATAGCGAGTTCCCAAGTAACCATTTGGTACAAGTCATCATCCATGGGATACATAGTATATATACATGCATAGGATTATACTTGTGATGAGATGGTAGTAAATCATTTCATAGTTTACATCATGTATACTTGGGCTAAAAAGCCAAATTGTAGTGTAAAACATGCTTACATAGGAGTAGTTCGTTCATACTTATACTTAATGGTGTATACACACCCATAAGTGCTTAAAGCCATTCCATAGTCATCATGTGGTTTATAATCCAGTCATAACCATACATGTCTTGAAATCATAATCATATCCATAATTGATAATCAAAGTTGTAGTAATACTTCATGAAAAGATGTTAGATTGATTGTTCAAATTCAAATTCTCTCTTAGGCACTTTTCCCGAGGAGATGTCTTAGATTGTCCTAAGTGGTCCTCTCCTAAATCCCGGTGATCCTTCCTGTCACCGGAACTTTCTATCTCCTTCTTTCCCTTCCAAATCTCCCTATTTCTTTCCCTTTCTCTCCCTCTCTTTCTTTCTCTTTCTCCTTTCACTCGTCCTTCCTTTTCTTACAGCAACATGGAGGATACCATCTTTTTTGCGGTAGGGTTCAAGTCTCTTGAAGTAACAAGGGCTAGCGGTACGACAAGGGAATGGTTTGAATGGACTGAAAGAGGAAGGAGCGCCATTACCAAAACAACTTTCAACAGGAAGGCTATGGAATGGATTGTCAAAACCCTGCAAGAAGCATCTGTAACAAAGGGGAACATAGGCAAAAGATGGAAGAAGAAAGTTGTCTTTTCTAGATCTTTTGTGCTTGAAACTTTAATAAATATGGTAGATACGTGAGTTTGATTAATGTGAGGGGCCGATGGAGGTCTGTACTTATTATTCTAGAGTTAACTTTCGATTCCAGCTGGAATGACATCTCTAGAAAAGTGGGAAACTTCATTGCACGATTTAAGCCGTTAAATAATGTAGAGAACTTCAGACTGGCCGACTGACGTATGCCTTATGCTAAAGCTTTGAAAAGCAGTAAATGGGCAACCTGACAGAGGATCAACGTAGATGACGACTACACTTCAAAGAGGGGGGGGGGGGGTAGAATCTACATAATTGATGCCGATAGCTGTGAGAGTGAGGTTCTAAAACGAAGTGTAGTGGGGAAATTTATGACTGGAGTTAATGCTACCATTACTCTTTCAGAAGTCAGAATTTGGGCCAACAGCAATGGGAAGCAATCTTTTGGACTTAACATTTATGAGATGGGAAATGGCCTATTCCTCTTTGAGTTCGCGTCTAGACTTATAGCGGAGCAGGTCATGGCTGGTGACTGGAACTGGAAATATTCTCCAGTTAACCTACAATGGTGGTCTTCCTTTGCATTTATAGTCTCAAAAAACATTCAAGGCAATCGGCGATCTTTGCGGGGTTTGGGTTGAAACAGAAGAAGAAACTCAACTGAGAAACCACCTCAAGTGGCGAGGATAAAAGTTCGAGGAGATGGGAGTGATATCCCAAAGGAAGTGACAGTTGTAAGTGGTGGGGTGCTATATGTTATGCAGATGTGGTCCGAAGCACCGATAAGGGTGGTGGTTGACGACAACTTGCACAAACTAGTTGCCCTAACCCTTTTATCCAGCGACCCTTCCTAAAGATCCAAAAGACTAAAGGCCGAGTGTTTTAAAGGCATCTGGTCAAAGTACAGATGTGCGTCCACAAGCCCATGTGGGAAACCTAGGGAGCACAAGATGAGAGAGGATTTTTGGGCCAATTCTTTTAATGGAATTTCCAATAACCCAGGCCCAAAAGGATTAATGAAAGGAAAAGGCCTAAAACATAAGGCAGATCTTTTATATAAGTCACAAAGATCTCAAGATGGGCATATTGGTACTTCTAGAGAACAAGAGAATATATATGATCTACAGGGAAATCACAGTAAAGGTCTGATGGAGTTGAAGACTCTTGCTTCTAAATTTTTGGAGGCTTTCAACAACTGGGGAGCAGAAGTGGGGAAAGAGGCAAGACTACCAAGTGAGGAGGAGTTTGATAACGCAGAAACTCCAACATTACAATCAGAGGGCAACACACGAAGCACAGAAAATGTCACAGAAAACCCTAATCAGTCGGGGAAGAATGTTCAATGTGAAGGGCAAAATAGGCAAGAAGTTTCTGATAACAATATGCAAATTCAGCAGGTTCTTGATGCAGAACCAGTCTCCACAGATCTTATGGGAGAAATAAGGGAGCCCGAGACAGAAGCTTCTAACTGGGTTAATTCTCACATCCTACATCTAAACAACACATATAGGGTTGCATTTGAGGGATTTGAAAAGGAAACCTCAGTCCTTTTCATGAAGATAGACAAAAGAAAGGCTGAATTGGACATGAAGGAACAGGGGAAAGTCACCACTACCCCCAAAAGCAAGGGGGGAATAGGAAAGAATGAGCTAAAGAATCTGAAGTCCAATTTGAATGAGGAAGTTGGAGGAGTTAGGAACAGGGGAAGGCCTCTCTGCGCGACTTATAAATGAAAGTTAATATCATAACTTGGAATTTGAGGGTCTTAATAACACTGAAAACAAAAACCTTATTAGGAATGCCTTACAAAAATGGAAAGTAGATGTCTATTGCTTTCAGGAAACTAAGATTAACAAGAATGTGGAGGAGGTAGCCAAATCATTGTGGCATAGTAGGTGGATGAATTGCGGCTCTCTTGAAGCTGTTGGTAGTAGAGGGGGGATCCTAATCATGTGGGATAGTAGGATCTGGAGTGGGGCACTGGTAGAGATAGGTAACTTCTCTGTCACGTATAGATATGATGCTGTCCAGAGTTCCTTCACTTGGTTCTTCGTTGGTGTATATGCCCCTCATTCTAGAAGTGAGAAACTTGAGTGCTGGGAGGACATAAACAGCTGTTAAGGAGTTGTGTGGGGGTACATCGTTAGCTTGTGGAGACTTCAACACAGTGAGATTCGTGGCGGAGAGAAGAGGTTGTGCAGGTTCAAGATAGTCGCGCAACAAGGTTGGACAGGTTGTTCAGACTTCATCACAAATGTCATGACAGAGTTTTCTGATCATAGACGCGCAACAAGGTTGGACGGGTTCTTGATATCAATGGAGTGGGAGGAATCTTTTAGAAATATCAGGCAGAGCATACTTCCAAGAGTAATTTCTGACCATAGTCCTCTACTCGTAGAATGTGGGAGCGCAGTATAGAAAAGATCAAACTTTAAATTTGAAAATTGGTGGCTTAAGGTGGAAGGATTCTCAGAACTAATCTGAGGGTGGTGGAATGATATGGTGGTAGTTGGCCGTCTTGATTGTGAACTTAGTGTCAAACTGAGAAACTTGAAATAGAAACTCAAAGTTTTGGAGCAAAGCTACTTGTGGGGAGTAGGTGAGCAGGAAGAACAGTCTACTGAATGAGTTGGCTGAATTGGACCTGATTCAAGATATTAGAAGTCTGACTGAGGATGAAATGATGATCAGAGCTACAGTAGTGGTAGAACTAGAGGAACTGGCGAAAAATGAAGAAGCAAGATGGAGGCAAAAATCCAAAGTCCTTTGGCTGAAACAAGGGGATAACAATACCAAATTTTTCCAGAGAATGGCATCAGCTTATAAAAGATACAACATGATTGACAGATTGGTGGTCCAAGGGGAGGAAATTCATGGTCCAGACAGTATAAAAGTGGCTATGGTAGAGTTCTACAATAGACTCTACTCAAAATTAGAAACATAGAGACCATCTGTTGAGATGCAGGGGTGCCCTAGAATTACACAGGAGGAACAGGATTGGCTACAGAGACCTTTTTCTGAAACTGAATTGCTATCAAGCAATGTGATGGTGACAAAGCACCTGGACCTCTTTAAAAGATGAGTAGTGCATACAAGTCAGAATTTCCATCTGAATGAAATTTTTGAGAAATCTTTTAATGCGACTTTGAAAGCACTTATACCAAAGAAGCCAGGAGCAGAAGAGCTTAAGGATTTCAGACCTATCAATCTGATAGGTGGAGTGTATAAATAATCAATTTCTAAATTGGATCACTGAGAGGATGAAAACAGTTAGGGGGAAGCTTGTGGATGAGCATCAGATGGCCTTCTTGAAGGGCAGGCAGATGTAGCACCTCTTGGCTAACGAATTGGTAGATTCTAGGGAGAGACAGAAAATCCTTGGAGTCCTGTGCAAGCTGGACATCGAAAAGGCATATGACCACGTCAATTGGTCTTTTTTTATTAAAAGTCCTAGAAGGTATGGGATTTTGCACCAAATGAGTTAATTGGATCTGATTCTGCATCTCTATTGTGAGATTCTCCCTCATCATTAATGGTGACACTGAAGGTTTTTTCCAGACACAAAGGGGGCTTAAACAAGGGAACCTCTTGTCACCATTCTTATTTATTCTAGCTATGGAAGGGTTAAACCACATGCTTAGAATAGCCAATGGAAATAGGTGGATCAGAGGTTTCTGCTCTCAGGCAAATAGGGGCAGTGCTATGGAAATCAGTCATCTTTTTTATGCAGATGACGCACTTATATTCTGTGATGCAGAGCTGGACCAAATCAGGCATGTAAGAGCAATCTTAACAATTTTTTAAGGCATTTCTGGGTTACATGTCAATTGGCACAAGAGTTCTATCTTCCATGTTAACCAAGGGAATAATGTAGAGCTCTTGGCTGAGACTTTGGGATGTCAGGTAGTAATGCTTCCTACCAAATACCTTGGGATGCCATTGGGTGCTAGGAATACAGAGCTTGAAATATGGGGTGAAGTACTGGAAAAGTGTGATAGGAAACTAGCAAGATGGAAAAGCCAATACCTATCACTGGGGGGCAGGTTGACGCTTATCAAGTCCGTGATGGATGCTCTCCCTACATACATGATGAGCCTATTTCCAATACCCAAAAGCATTGAGAAGAAGATCAACAGATTAAGGAGGTCCTTCCTATGGCAAGGAAATAAGGAGAAAAAAGGTTATAATCTGGTCAAGTGGGTTTCACTTACACTAAACAGAAACCAAGGGGGCTTGGGCATTAAAAAGCTCAGTACACAAAATGAATGCTTACTTCAAA
>JAOTQR010000100.1:6664204-6691961 GCA_025774065.1 Solanum ossicruentum | reverse complement strand
AACAATTTTCTTGATAAGGCATTTGAACGAGCTTCTCAAGGAAATGAGATATTATGCCCTTGCAAAAATTGCATGAATCGCTATTAGCATTATAGAGATGTGGTCGAGGATCACTTAGTTGCTAATGGATTTGTTGTTGGTTACATTAAATGGGTTTTTCACGATGAAGGGTGTTCGTCGAGAAATACACCTCAGCAGATCAATGATGAAGGTTCTAATATGCAAGATGATATTGATGGACTACTTCATGATACATTTATAAATATAGCAGCAGAGTTAGGGGATATAGAAGGAGTAAGAGAGGGATTATCGGAAGATGCAAAGAATTTTTTTAAATTGTTGGAGGAAGGAAAACAACAGCTATATCCGGGTTGTGAAAACTTCACTAAATTGAGCTTCACCATTCTGTTATGCTTGTTTAAATCCTTGCATGTGTTGAGCAATGAAGCATTTTCAAACTTGCTAGTTCTGATAAAGAGGCATTTCCCTTTGCACAGATACCAGAGTCTTTCCATAAGGCCAAAAATATGATGAAAAAATTGGGTTTTCATTACGAAAAAATACATGCATGCCCTAGTGGTTGCATGCTATTCTGGAAGGATAATGAAAAAGTTGATAATTGCTCTATTTGTGGGTGTTCTAAATGGAAGAGTGTTGATGGTACCTCAACAAATACAAGCTCTAAAATTCCTACAAAGGTTTTAAGGTACTTTCCTTTAAAGCCTAGGCTTCAGAGAATATTCATGTGTCATGAAACTGCTGTTGCAATGAGATGGCGTGCTAATGAACGACGCAATAATGGAAATTTAAGGCATCATGCTGATGGAGAAGCATAGAAGAGTTTTGACTGTTTACACCCACTCTTTTCTAACGATCCTCGTAATGTTCGGTTGGGACTCTCAAGTGATGGTTTCAATCCATTTCGAACCATGAATATTTCTCATTGCACGTGGCCTGTTATGTTGATGAATTATAATTTATCACCATGGATTTGCATGAAATCGGAGTATATTATGTTGTCTATGGTTATTCCAGGTCCAACATCTCCGGGAAATGATATAGATGTGTGGTTGAAGAATTGAAGGGATTATGGGAACTTGGGGTAGAAACACATGACGCTGTGACCAAGCAAACATTCCAAATGCGAGTAGCCTTAATGTGGACAGTTAGTAACTTTCCTGCATTAGCGATTCTCTCGGGCTGGAGCACTAAGGGAAAATTGGCATGTCCTACTTGTAATTATGACACATGCTCTGAATATCTCAAACATGGTCGTAAAATGTGTTACTTGGGCATCGAAGATTTTTGCCTCATGATCATCCATTGCGAAAAGATAAGAAGTCATTTGATGGTAAAGAGGAACATAGACCAGCACTTACTCCTTTGTATTGCATGAAATCAGAGTATATTATGTAGTCTATGGTTATTCCAGGTCCAACATCTCCGGGAAATGATATAGATGTGTACCTGCAACCACTGATTGAAGAATTGAAGGAATTATGGGAACCTGGGGTAAAAACACATGACGCTGTGACCAAGCAAACATTCCAAATGCGAGCAGCCTTAATGTGGACAGTTAGTGACTTTCCCGCATTAGCGATTCTTTCGGGCTGGAGCACTAAGGGAAAATTGGCATGTCCTACTTGTAATTATGACACATGCTCTGAATATCTCAAACATGATCGTAAAATGTGTTACTTGGGTCATCAAATATTTTTGCCTCATGATCATCCATTGCGAAAAGATAAGAAGTCATTTGATGGTAAAGAGGAACATAGACCAGCACCTGCTCCTTTGTCAGGTATCGAAGTGCTTGAAGAGCTTAATGGATTCAATAATACTTTTGGAAAGAGGCGGAAAAAAAGGGCACAAGATAATAAGGGACCGTTTCAAAAAAGATCTATCTTTTTTGAATTGCCATACTGGGCACATAACAAATTGAGGCATAATCTTGATGTGATGCATGTAGAGAAGAATATATGTGATAGCTTTCTTGGAACTTTATTGGAGATAGATGGAAAGTCAAAGGATCATATTTCTTCTCGATATGACTTACAAGAAATGGGAATACGTATGGAGCTACGACTAATTGAAGATGATGATGGAAATGTAAGTTTTGGTCAATATTCTTTATGATCCCCCCCAAAAAAGTTATTTTGCAGCGTCTTCAAAAAGGCCAAATTATCTCAAGGATGTGCTTCAGATATTTCAAATCGTGTGCATGTGAAGAAGATGAAGATATGTGGGTACAAGAGTCATGATGCTCATTTATGATGCATCACCTACTTCAGATTGCTGTTAGAAAAGTCCTGCCTAAAAATGTTGTATTGACATTAATTAGGTTGGGAAATTTCTTTAAAACCGTATGTAGTAAGGTAACAAGGCAAAGAGATCTTGAAAAACTTGAGTCTGAAATTGGTGAAATATTATCCAACCTTGGGATGATTTTTCATCCATCGTTTTTTGATATAATGGTACATTTAAGTGTTCATTTAGTGAATGAGATTAAGCTTGGGGGCCCGACTCATCTTCATGGTATGTATTCCATTGAGAGAGAGCTATGTGGGTTGAAGGGTCTTGTTCGTAATCGAAATTGTCCAGAAGCTTGTATGGTAGAAGGTTATGTAGGTGGAGAGCGATTGACTTTTTTTTCGGGATACTTACATGATGGTGTGAAGACAAGATTTAGTAGATATCAAATTGAGGAAGAGGAATTTGATCAGAATCCTTCACCTATATTTCCTAAGATAGGTCATCCAATTGGACGTGAGAAGAAAAGAATTGTACTTTTTTGATGGATTCATAATTACGTTATGAGGCACATCGATATGCCCTTTTCAATATGGGAGATGTCCAAGTGGAAAAATTTATTGAGTAAGATAAATTATATAATAATTATATATATTTTAAGCATTATTCAATTATAAATGTCAAATAATTAAATTTTTTTGTCATGTGCATCATTGTAGGGAACATAAGACTTTGGTGGGTAATCATACTCGATCCAATGCATGGGCAAGAGCAAGAAACCACAGTCGTGAATTCAACTATTGGTTTGAAGAGAAAGTTCAAAATGTTGAAGTACCTCATTATATAAGATGGTTATCCAAAGGTATTAATGTGGTAGCCAAGAGATATACCACATACTTTATTAATGGATATCGTTTTCATACAAAAAGTCGTGATGCTCCACTTAAGACTCAAAATAGTGGAGTTACTTTATTAGCGACAACTGATAGTTTTGCGAGTGCTAGGGACCAAAATCCCATCGATGGAGAGGTTATTTATTATGGAGTTATTGAAGATATCATAAAGATTGATTATTATGGTTGTTTTAGTGTTGTATTATTTAGATGTAATTGGTTTCAGAATGAAGTTGATGAGTATGGGCTGACCCGGGTATACTTCAACAAGTTATGTAGTAAAGATGATCCTTTTGTGTTGGCATCACAGGTATCAAGTTTTTTATGTCGTGGATCCAACTGAGAAAGTTGTTTATTATTCAAGAAATAAAGTGCCGGTTGATTTGTATGATCTTGTGGAATAGAATTGTCCTAATATAGGAGACACATTTTGGAGGCAGTCTAATGATGGCATTGGTCCTTCAGCTAGATTTGATGATGGTGACTTAAGATGTTCAAGAGAAAATGTGGCTATTGATGTTGATCTTTCATATAATGAACAACATTCAGAAGACATAGTTGTGGAAACAACGGAAGAGGAGGATGCACTGGATGGTACCAATTGGGATTTGATTGGAGGAAGATGATTAGACAAGAATGTTCTGAAGTTCTTTTAAATATATGCACATTGTCATTTTGAGTTTTAATTTTGTGAGTGAGGATAGCTTGTTACGGCCATATTGTTATATTCATGTTTGTTCATATCTTATCCATCATTTTATTTGGAATTTTAATAAAAATTCGACAATTTTTTGTAGGAATTTTTAAAATCTAATTGAAGAAAGACAGAGAATCACTTTGGAAGCGGATTGAGATAAAGGCAATAGTAGAAGTAATTCTGAGACAGAATCAATCTATCAAACTTAAGGGATTTAAGTTATTTCTATATGTTTCATAATTCAACTTATTCTTTTTATCTTTATTGATATAGCGTTATGGATGACAATGAAAAATTTTCAAGTGGCTGACCAAAATAGCGGCAGTTTTCTCCTCCTCAAGCAATATTCCAGAGGTAACCTTGATTAGAAAAGGAGTATCAGTCATTTTCTCTTATCTGTAACAACCGTTCTTTGGACATGGTAGGTTTCTGGTCTGTCTTCTCAATGAAAATAAGCATTCATCTGTAATGACCGATCTTTGGACTTGGAGTATCAGTCATTTTCTCTTATCTACAACTGTAGTGATAACTAACTGAATATCCTTTGTTACCCTCCGCTTTAAGCTGAATAGAACACTTACTTGGTATCAACATTGTAGAAGATTACTTCTATGTACTCATAATTCTTAAAGATCATCAGTGCTTGACTGGTAAAATTCTAAGTTTTCTTCTATTTTTGTTTTGATAATAGTATCTGTAAATTCATACAAAGAAACTCATCGAGTATATATTTAATCATACTCGATCATTAACAGCCCTCAACCATTAAGCAACCTTCAACCATTAAGATTAGCTCCTTCCAAGTGTGTGTGTTGATACAAGCTCTGTCCCTGTGTGTATTGATACAAGCTGTCCTTTTTTTGCCTGGTGAGGTCCCATGCTGAGGAACAAGTGATGTTACCATCACTGTTGATTTTCCAAATTCCCTTGTCAGTACTAGTTGCTTGGTAATGGAACCTGGTTGGGCATATATTCTCTGATATTGTTGGACCTGGTTTTATCATTTCTGTTCTGAGCTAAAGGTCCTGTCCCTAACCAATCTTCCCAACAAAATTAATTGGCTGAACCTGAAACTATATACTGAATGTGAGGCTCTGTTCTAAAATGTTCTTTCAGAGCGATTACTCAACTGGACTACTGGGTACTACTGAGCTTGACAAGACCAAATCCTGTTTTTTGAGAGAAGTCCTGGGCATTACCTAGCAAGTATAAATTGTACAGAACAACAAAATCATGAAGTTTAATCATATTTGGAGTCTTCTGCCTATATTTTAATAATTTACTTGCTAGGAGTTAAACTATTTTTTCAGTTTATGATTGCACATGAGGTTTAAATCTCATTTCATTTCTATAGACAGAGACTTAATAATTATGAGTCAAGAAGAGTGTTGAGAAAAAGCAAGAAAATTAACAACAAAAAGTATGTTCTAGCTGGATCACTTGCATCTTTGCAAAACAAAAAGATATCAAGTCACCAACAAAAGCATACCTCAACCTGCATTCCAGATGTTCTCAAGGTCAAGTTAAAAGAAAACAATCACAAGCTCAAGCAGAACTTACACTACATTCAGGCTGGTTCTCAAATACACATGTGTCTATGAATTCTACTTCTTCTGTGGAACAAACAATCTCCACTACTCCCCCATCACAAGCAGTACATGAACAAGTGCAACAAGAGTCGGAACATCCCACCACTCCTCCATCGCAAGCAATTCAGGAATAAATACAACAAGATCATGTACAGAATTCTACCAATCATGATGAAAACGGCCAATCTGAGGAGCAAGGCAAGTGTATTTTAAATTTAGTTCTTATTATTCAACAAATTTTTTTATGTAACTATTAAATCTTTTGATCATATTATTGTAGGTCATTCCATAAATAAGAGAAAAAGTCGTGCTAAATGAGTTGCACCAGCCTATTGGTCCTACTGAAGCAGTGATAAAGGAGTTGAGTAGCTTCCTTGGCACATTGACAAGGATCGGGACATTTTGTCCTCTTAATGTACTTAATTGGAAAGAGTTAAAGATGCACGAGGATATGTGGAACTATATCAAGGTTAGAAGTTCTCAATATTTTTAGTGTTAGTTGAAAACATTTCTTATTTTTTGCATTAACCCAATTGCACAAATTGTAGGAGAAATATGACATTCCTAGTGTTGGAAAAGAATGGGCTTTGGATGTAATTTAACTTGCTTGGAAAGGGTGTAAGAGTAGGATTAAGAAAAAATACTTTTATGCCTATGACAATGATGAAACTCGAATGGCAAATAGACCAAAAAATGTTTCAGAATCTGTATTTAAGGATCTCCTTGGTTATTGGAATTCTGATGAAGCTGAGGTAAGACAATTTTGTATATCTTGTGAATATTTGTCAGCATATACATTTTATTCTCTACCTAATTGCTTTTTAGCTAGACACCGACTTACTTCAACTGACAATTATTCAGTTTTTTCTGAGTATGCTTGAAACAACAGATTTATTTTTTTGCAGAATGTGTCAAAAACTAACAAGGAGAATCACAAAAAGCTGAGGTATCTGCACACTGTTGGCAAAATAAGTTTTTCCATAATCCGCGAGGTTTGATATTTTGTCGTAATCTAACTAGGAACTTATACTTTCTTGTGAAGATATTAATGTCTACTTTTGTGTAACTAGAATAAAAGAAGGAAGGTCAGGATAATGTTTCTAGTAAAGATTTCTTTGTGGCTATGAGAAGACGGAAACCTGGCCGAGTATACAAGGACTCATATGAGGATACAAGCAACATACTAGTATTAAGTTTTCTTGTTCAAAGTTTCTCTTGATCATTTATTTCTTCTTAAATATTAGATCTATTTTTATATATTATAACTCTTTTTCTCTTCTCTTAAATCTTATTTGTAGGCTGAAATGGAAATGATAGAAACTCTGGAAAGTGAAGATGGTAGCCAATCAGTTGATGCATATTCAAAAGTTATGGCAGCTGAACATCCTGGTCCAATATGGTTATATGGATGTGGAGTTACCAAGATTCTTTTGAAACGTTAAGCAGCAGATTCTGAAACTTTGTCAAATGTTGTTGATGATGAAAGGATGCAGAAGAAAATGGAGGAGCTAGAAGAGAGGATTCAACAAAAAATGCAAGAAAAGTTCTATGCGCAAAAAGATACATGGAACGAAATATTACAATGAACATTATTGCTCAACTTCAAAATCTTAATCCAGGATTAACAATTGATCCGAACATGCTAATATTCAATCATCCATATGTTGGCAGTAATGATAAAGGTCACTCTTTTTCTAATCTCTCTTCTTCTGTGTTCTAGACTGCCCATTTCCTCTAGCTCTTGTAACTCCTCAGTTTCCTCGATGTCCATATCCTGGGAACTGTTTTAGTTATTTGCAAATGGCTTTAGTAGTATGGTACTGAAAGGCGGTCTTCACAGTGAAGTGTTTTCTTTCCATGTTGTTGATTCGTTCTGTTTTGTGGTCATTGTAGTGTGATTGTCCTCTTGAATATCAGGTGGCTTTGGTGGGATTTGTTATTCTCCTGGTAAGTTCATTGTTTAGTGTTGGGATCCAGCAATCTAGAGAGTCAATTAGTTCATTGTTGAGCAATAGTCGACAACTAGAAAAAAGTAAAATCAAGTGTACTAGTAAAACACCATCATGTGTAGCATTTGGTACACTATTAAAAAAAATACTTAAGCAGTTACTATAAACAAAGTAGAGCATCAGATCACTATTAAACAATAAATCAAATTATTTTTCAAGTCAAAAGCTTAAGCTCTTGATCCTCCTATTTTAGGCTTGAAATGACAGCGTCCACGAACTCCAACGAAGTTATGTTGGTGAACAGTTAAATCTATGCAGTCTAGTAGAAGCCTATATTTATGCAATGACAACTTTAAGCGAGTGAAACCATATTTTGATAGGAAATCATATGTTTTTTTCATCAAACACAAACTTAAAAATTGAAAGATAGAGACGAGATCCTTGGTAATTCCCAAGTTAAATGAACTAAAAAAACAATGGAAGTGGTGTACTGATACCATTTTATCAATCTCAAGTTAACATTTTAGGGTTGTATTTGATCTTATCCAGGGTTATAATCTTAAATTAACATATCTACATTTCACCTTCTCCATAGTCAAAACTTGCAATTTACTTCTCGAGTCAAGTCGGTTAGCTCATAACTAAGGATGACACACTTGTTTTTGTCCTCTAATGCCAAAAAGGTGTATAAACTAGAAAGTTCGATACAAGTGATGAGCTTTTGTGTAATTTTGAGAAGGATTAAAGGTATGTTGTGTGCATCATTTGTAGATAGAGGTATCCATGGTTAGCTTAAATAAAAGAGATTTGGAAGCTAAGGAAATGTTAGGAGTTAAGCTAATATTTTCTATTAAGCTAAGTCTATAGCTAAACTCGTCTAAAGGTCAAGTAGCCTATTTTTTCAATTTGATCTAAGGTCTATCACTAGTAAGGTGTATCGTTGGTATAAATCCCTTTCTTGTCTTTCGCAGTTTATGGTGAGCACATGTACGACATAAGAGGGAGCTGGAGGAGAAGTGCTATGAAGAGGCGATATGTATTCTAGACTACCCATTTCCTCTAGCTCTTGGAACTCATCAGTTTCCTCGATGTCCGTATCCTTGGAACTGTTTTGGTTATTTGAAAATTGATTTAGTGATATGGTTATTAAAGACGGTCTTCCCAGTGAAATGTTTGCTTTCCATGTTGATTCATTCTATTTTGTGGTCATTGTAGTGTGATTGTCCTCTTGAATATCAGGTGGCTTTGGTGGTTTTTGGTTTTCTCCTGGTAAGTTCGTTGTTGAGTGTTGGGATCTAGCCATCCAGAGAGTCAATTAGTTAATTGTTGAGCAATAGTCAGTTCAGTGTGAGTGTTGAGTGTTATAAAACAATTGTCTCTTGGGCTGATCAAAGATTCAGTTACTCCTGGATTGATTATCTTCTATTGGTAGAGTACAATTCTAGTGTAGGTGCTCAACTTTATTTTTCAGGGTCATTTGAATGGACAGATGAGCATAAAACCCACTTAAAAGGCAAAAGAGTGCTTCTGTATGCTGCTGTATAATCATTAGGAAGAACTAAGGCGCGAAAAAGAAATGGAAAGATAACAGGGGACTAACTTCACTTCCCTTGATATCATTAGTTGTCTCACTGACATCGTCTTCAGGAAGATTTGTAGAATGGATAGCCTAATCCTATGTCATTCTAACATGACTCATTTTGGTGTGCTGATCTTCTTACTACTCTATACTTATTTTCATATTAAATTATCATGTCCGATCTAGTGTTAAAATGCCAACAATTACAAGTAGTAGAGACTTCAAAAGCTCCCAAACTATTTTAACAAGTTTCTGAAGACCAAAAGAGATTATAAGCTTGTATTGAAATACAGTTGAAGCAGAATGCAGAAACTTAATTGCCTGTTCATCGAAAGGCTTAGGCAATGTGTATATGTAACCACAGTTGAGGCAAATGTGTGTTGCTCTGGCCTGAAGACAGTGAACTATAGATGATTAGGCAAGGAAGCAAAGATAAAGGATGAACATGATGCAAATACAAATTAGATGTGAACATCTCCAGTGATGTACAGATCAATACTAGCCTTTTGAGCATCTGTTAATTTCCTTCCAAATTGAGCATCTGTGAAAATTTGCTTCCGCATAACAGGGGACTAACTTCACTGCCCTTGTATTATTTGATATACGTATTTCCCTAGGAAACAAAAAGGTGGTGAAAGTTTACTTCCAGATAGCAGAGGACTGATTTCACTACCCTTGATATTATTTGATATAGAAAGTCAGCTATAGTTTTCCTCCAGCTATATGAAAATTTTATATTTCTTTTCTCTGTGTTGTGGGTATACAATGGTTATGTGTGTTGGAGTTGGATTCTATAATTGAAGTGACTTCAGTGAACTTGGCTAGACAGAAAAACTCCTTTTCTGTTTCCTTTTAATGGGATCACGAGAATACAAGGTGAGGTGAAAGTTCGCATAGTTAACCAATTGAACTACTAAAGTTTCCTTGAGAGACGAGCATTTAAGGATATAAGTAGTATTTATGCTTTTTCCATCTTTCCTTTCTTGTGTTTTACCAAGGACTTCCTTCCTTGGTACGTTATGATTTGTACCGAAAATGGTTCTTGAATTGTATAAATGCATTAACTTGTACTCAAAAGAGAGGAACAATAAGCAGATTTGCAGCAATGTGACACGGGTTGAGAGTCAGGCGCGCAGCAGTGCGCCCGTGCGGCGTCTCGAGGCATCCCTTCTAGCTTGAGACCAGCCTGACCAAATAGCGTACCGACTGGTTTCGCCCTGCCATGGGCTCATAGGGAAGCGGCAATAGCTCTCGACCAGTTGTGCCCCTAGTATGCTCCGGTTGCTTTCATAGTTATGTCCTTGACAAGCGATAAGCTCTCCAAACTAAATCGGGTCGACATGCCTAACTCGGTCAAGCCAATGCAACTAGGGCAGAACAACGCCTTATTGTTATTGTCGCTCCTACCCCTGTAGTTTGACACAGTCGGTACGCATGCTCTTGCGTGGTCCGACACGATCACAGATTTCGGTCCGTGACATTCTCCCCAACCTATTGTTGCGACGACCTCGGTGCAATGCTGTTGTTGCAACTCCCCTCGTCTCCACCCTCGGACTGTTGCACCTCCTCGTGCTCTTCCCTCGTGGTCTCGTCCAGAGTTTGCATCCTCTTCATGCCCGGACATCCTGCCAACTCTGGACATGCCCTCGTGCCTGGGGAAGAAAGACTCTGCCCAAGGATCGACATGCTTCCATCCATGAACAACATGTCCCTCTCTGATACCATATGACATGGGCTGAGAGTCAGGCGCGCAGCAGTGTGCCCGTGGGGCGTCTCGAGGCATCCCATCTAGCTCGAGACCAGCCTGACCAAATAGCGCACCGACGGGTTTCGCCCTGCCATGGGCTCATCAGGGAAGCGGCAATAGCTCCCGACCAGATGTGCCCCTAGTATGCTCCGGCTGCTGTCATAGTTATGTCCTCGACAAGCGACAAGCCCCCCAAACTAAATCGGGTCGGCATGCCTAATTCGGCCAAGCCAATGCAACTAGGACAGAACAACGCCTTATTGCTATTGTTGCCCCCTACCCATGCAGTTTGACACAGTTGATACGTACGCTCTTGCGTGGTCCAACATGGTCACGAATTTCGGTCCGTGACAAATGTCCCATATTTTCACTTTTGATATGCACACATCAGTTGGAAGGTTTATTGACTGTAGCCTGCTAACATGTTGAATTGGGTTAAATAAGGTAAGAAAATAGAAACTAGGCTAAATTCTATAGCCTAAAAATCCAAGTCACCAAATTTCTTGTTTGAAGACGATGAATGACTTTCTTTTTATTACAAATCCAAATTTCTCCTTGGGTTTGTTTGATTTCATGATTTTTCTTGTTATAAGATGATGAATGACATTACTCTTTTGTAGGTTTTGAAAATGAAAGGATGAAAGCAGTGACGATTATTTTGACCTCGAGAATATTTTTGATTTGTGTTGATGAAAATTCTAATTTTTTGCTATCAAATACTTTGATAATACTTATGTAAAACTACTTATCTTTTGGGTTTTAATATTTTTGCCATATTAAAACTAATAATTTATGTTGTGATTTATTTTACAACGCAGAAGGATCATTACAATTGTAATTTCCTTTCAAAATACAAATTAAATACTAATTATTTTTAGGTTAGTGTTACAACACTTGCATTATTATGTTGAATAAGTGTTGCAATAGATCACATAAGCATTGCAATAGATTACATAAGCAATGCAGTTGATCATATAAGCGTTGGAATTGATCATATAAGTGTTGCAATAGCTCATTTAAATCATTAGCATTAATTTGAAAAAAAAAAATATTTGTAATAAAGGTCTATGGTAACGGTTATAAAACGTTGCCATTTCCACTATTATCGTCGCACTAGAAGAAACAACAACCGTTGCCATAGGAAGGTCTATGACAACACTTTTTTACAATCGTTGCACAAATCGTTGCCGTAGCTCCATAGCCACGCAAGCTGAGATAACGCTTGGTCAACCATTGCCATAGGTCTATGGCAACAGTCATCCTATCTATAGCAACGGTTTTCCTGATGTTGTCATAGGTCTAATTTCTAGTAGTGATAGACCAAGTGAACTATTACTTGGAATCCAATGCATGTCACCCCTTTATATGGTGATTGATGTATCCACCCCTCAACAAGGTAATTGGACATGTCAACCCCCAACAAGGTGATTGAGATATCCACCCCTCAACATAGTGATTGGGCATGTCACCCCCAACAAGGTGATCAATGTATCCATCCCTCAACATGGTGATTGGGCATGTCACCCCCCAATAAGGTGATCGAGGTATCAACCCCTCAACATGGTGATTGGGCATTGTCGCCCCCAACAAGGTGATCGAGGTATCCACCCCTAAACATGGTGATTGGGCATGTCACCCCCCAACAAGGTGTGGTCTACTTGCAACACCATAGATACTTTTCATGAATTCAATGCATATGTGCAAGCTCTTAATCATCATAAAGTCACTTGACTTATAAACTATGTAATAGATTATCAATAACTTAAGAATCTTTGTCAAGAAATTTTATCAAACACTTGCTGGGTTCATAATGCTAGTTCAAATCATGCAATTCAAGAGTGAAATAATGTGAGAAAACTCAATGTAAATTAACCCACCAATACATAGTAAAACCTTCATGTAGGATATCTTGAAATCTATCATCAAATCTCATAACATATCATAGTTTCATAGCTCAAACATGCATAGTCTCAATAGACAAACCAATTCATAGTGTAAGCTTGAAATAGAAAGACATGCATAATCAATCAACATTTCATAAAACCCCAACATAATTATAATCAAAATCCATAATAAGAGATACTCATAGATGATAAAACTTGAAAACATGTAATTTTCATAAAAAAAGGGAGATTGGGCTCCATGGGTGAAAGGACCCAATGGATGAAATCCACATACCTCAAACATGGGTTTTCTTGAGATGAGCTTGAAGAGAACTTGGAGCTTGAAGAGAATCCTTGAGTTCCAAAGTTAGGCTTGAAATCCTTGAAAATTGAATGAGATATTTGGTTAAGTCTTAGAGAGGGTTTTGAATAATATAGAGTTGAAAAATGGCTAAGTATGGGTGTTTTTACGCATAAGTGGCCATGAGGCTATGATTCCAATGCCCTTGGCCGAGATAGAAAAATTAAAGAAAAAGTAACACTGATCTACGATGCGGACCCAACACGAAGGCAAAAGATTTACTGCTCCAAGCCCCTAGCATGTCGCGGCTAGGGCGTGGACAGACACTAGATAAGAAAAATTAGCTAAAATTATTTTTCGCTATGGGTCCTCTAAAATTCGAGTTATACCCCTTTCCCACTCAATTTTGGCCTCTGATCAAGAATGTGAAGTCGAATTTTTGATATCACGCACAGATTTGAGATATATGAAAATTACTATTATGAGCATTTTCGAAGCAAATTTTTAGGGTGTTTCAGGTTGACCAGACTTTTCAATGCTATTATGAGATGGCTATGATGCCAAATGAATGGAGGAGGAGTATAATGGTTTCATTGTACAACAATAAAGGTGATATTTAAAACTGTAACAATTACAGGGGGTATCAAGTTGTTAAGTCACACTATGAAGGTCTGGGAGAGGGTGGTGGAGATGAGAATGAGAAAAGGAGTGTCTATTTCAGAGAATCAGTTTGGATTCATGTCGGGATAGTCGATTATTGAAGCAATTCATCTTGTTCGGAGATTAGTGGAGAAGTATAGGGAATAAAGAAGGACCTTCATATGGTGTTTATTGATCTCGAAAATGAAACAACCCCAAAAAGTGCCCGAAAATGTGCCTCAGAAGTGCCCAAAATTTTAAATTCCATGTATCTGAAAATTCATTCGTTATTTTGAAAATTCAACTTCATATTCTTGTTCAGGGGATCAAAATTAGGGGAAAAATGGTCTAACCCCAATTTTAGAGCAACCATACCAAAATTCAAAATTCCCAAAATTCAATTTCCAGAGAGCAAAGCACGCCCCTTCCACAACGTGCCTCTACCTTATTTTGTGACTATTTTTTTTAGTTCGGTCCAAGAGTTTCAAGTCTTGGGCCTAAGTGTTCCCAAACGTGTTTTTACCTATACTTAGTCATTTTCACCCTCATATCATCCAAAACATTCCCCACTACTCACTCCAACACTTAGCCATATTTTTTCACTCCTAAATTCAAGTCCCAAAACCCTAATCTAGAATTAAAGATATCCTTCAAGCTTCAAGCCTCCATTTTCAATCTTCATCAAGAACTTCTCAAAAACTAAGGTATGTGGGTTTCAATCATTGGGTCCTTCCAGCCTAGTGCCTAATCTCCTTTTTACTTAACTTGCATGATTTAAAGTTGATTTTACAATTGGGTTCACTAGTATGAACATGTCTATGAACTATATTAAAGCTATGCAAAGTTGTGACTGTTTTGCTATGTTTGGCGCTATAAATCTTGGATCTATTGTAAGATTTAATGTGGGGTTTTGATGTATATTGTTTGAGGGTGTTGCAAGGTGTTGATTGATGGTTTTACAATGGATTCTCTTGCATGATTTAATCTCTAAATTGCATGGTCTTATACCCCTATTACACATCCACCAAGTGTTTGATAAAATGTTCGGTTATGATTTCTTGAGGATTGAAGATCCAAAGCATGAGATGTGATATGATTGACTATATGATGATGAAATGAGCTTATGCATATGATATACTCTATATAAAGTTTTGTATTAGACCATGCTCGATCCGGGGGGACTAAGAGTCCGGACAATTGAGGTGGGGTTTGTACTCATCAACTGAGGTGCGGGTTTATACTCATCAACCGTGTGAGGGGTTTGTACTTCACTGCCGGGGTGATAAGGTGAAATTATCATCAATCATGTGAGGGGTTTATACCACACCACCAGGATCATGGGGTGAAACCATCATCAACCAACCAAGGGGTTTATACTTTGGAAATCTAACTTGGCATCTTCTACACATATGGTATCTTATAAAAGTATAAGTTACTTAAGCATGTTTTACTTGAGCATTGGTCATTCATGCCATATTGTTATATGATGTCTATTGCCTAGCATTATGTATGTCGATTATGATGTCTATCTCTTATTGCATTGTATCCTATATACTTAGTACATTCAAACATACTGATGCATACTCTTGCCTACATGGTATCACCATGCTGGAACTAGTGCCCAAGTTGATCATTCTCCTCTACGTGGCTAGATCGGTACAACTCAAGCTTGTTGGTGAGTCCTCCACTTCGGGGACCTTAGTCTATGTTGCTGTTATTATGTATTGAGACATTCTTCTTTATGTTCTATTTTGACTATGAGGGTGAGCCTGGTTGCTTTGACTTCGGCCCCGCTCTTATCTATGTATTAGAGGTGTTTATTGGACATACTATGTATTTATGAAGCGAGCTTTGACTCTTTGTCTCTTGGTTATGCTGTTATGCAAGCTTTCCCCTAAGGACTTGTTTGGGGTTTCTTCGGGTTCCCCATTCGTCGTGTCATGTCTAGGCCCTGGGCTTGGGTCATGACAGAGAAGGCCTATAATAAAGTTTTGAGGGATGTCCTTTGGAGATTTCTAGAGGTGAAAGGTATTCCAATGGCGTATATTAATGTGATAAAAGACATGTACGAAGGAGTCAAAACTCAGGTAAGAACGGTGGGAGGAGACTCAGAGTATTTTCCTATTGAGATAGGACTTCATCAAGGATCTATGTCGAGCCTTTTTCTGTTTGCCTTGGTGATGGGTGAGCTGACACAGTTTATTCAAGAGGAGGTTCTATGGTGTCTGCTATTTGCAGATGACATAGTATTGATTAATGAGACTCGAATTAAAGTTAATGATAGATTGGAGGTTTGGAGACACACTTTGAAATCCAAAGGGTTCAAATTGAGCAGGACCAAAACAAAATACCTGGAGTGCAAATTCAGTATCATGAGAGATGAAGCAGACATTGTTGTGAGACTTACCACTCAATCTATCCCCAAGGGAGAGAATGTTGAGATGGATGTATGGATATATCAGAAGTGATAGGATTAGGAATGTGACCATCCAGGAGAAGCTAGAGGTGGCTCCTGTGGCTGACAAGATGAGGGAAGCGAGACTGCAGTGGTTTGGACATGTGCAGAGAAGAAGTACTGAGGTTGCTGTTAGGAGGTGCAAGATGTTAGATATAGGAGCTACACAGAGGGGTAGAGGCAGACTGAAGAAGTATTGGGGGTAGGTGATTAGACAAGATATGGTGAAACTTGAAATACCCCACATGTTCTTTGGAATACCCCATAATCATATTTTCCATATATCTCAAAATCTATGTGTGATTTAAAAAATCTGACTTCATATTATCAATCCGAGGGCAAAATTGGGTGGAAAATAGGTACAATCCGGATTTTAGAAGACCCGTAGCATAAAATAATTTTTGCTAATTTTATGATTTCTAGTGGCTGTCTACGCCCAGGGCGCGATGCGCTTAGGGCGCGCCACTATGTAAATTGTAGTCTGCGTCTGGTCCGAGTCGGGCCAGAGGCACAGACCAGTGCAATATTTTCCTCACTTTTCTTATTTTTCCCAAGGGCATTGGGGACACAAACCCATGCCCACTTAAACGTAAAATCTCCCGTGCTTAGCCATTTTTCAACTCTATAACTCACCAAACCCTCTCTAAAACCTTTCCAAGCTCAATTTTAGGACTCAAGGACTCATTTCAAGCTCTAAGTCTACTTCAAGTTCACCTTAAGGAATTTAAGGTGTAAGTTATATGGGTCTTCATCCATGGGTCCTTTCACCCATGGAGCCCAACCTTCTCGTTTTGTGAAAATTGTATGATTTCAAGTTGTATTAGCTATGGGTACCTCTTATGAAATATGAACAGAAACCATGTTGGGGTTTTACCAAGTATTGATTAATTTTGCATGAATGTCTATTTCAAGCTTATCTCATGAATTGATTTGTCTATTGAGACTATGCGTGCTTTGAACTATGAAACTATGAACTATTTTGAGCTTTTGTGATGGATTTCAAGGTACCTACATGAGGGTTTTACTACCATGTTGGTGGGTTTGATTTGCATTGAGTTTACTCATATTATTTCATTCTTAAATTGCATGGTTTTGAACAAGCATTATGAACCCACCATGTGTTTGATAAATAACATGACACGAATTCTCAAGTTATTGATGATCTAATACATGATTTACAAGTCAAGTGACTATATGATGATTAAGAGCTTCAAATATGTATTGAATTCATGAAAAGTATCTATGATGTTGCAAGAATCAAGCTTAACCCTATTTCAAGATTTTACCTCTTGTGAGTCATTCATGTTAAAGCAAGGGATCATGTATGATTATTATCTACTCTGATATTCAAGTTAGGCTCACTAGTAGAGGTCAAGCATGTTTATGAGCTACTCATGTCATGTTATCATGTTTCTTACAAGTTATTCAAGTATTCCGTGGGATTGGACTTCGCACCGATTGAGGCTTAAGATGGTGGCTCGACTTAAGGGGTCCTTATAGAAAGTCTTTAGTATCTAAACTATATGCCACATAGGATTATATAATATCCCTTTTATGGTTTTTATTGGATCCATCTAGTTACATCACACCCTGTCGGGGGGTTGACATGCCTCAGATTATTCACATTATCATGTATGATTTACCTTGGCAAGTATACCTACCTTGTTGAGAGGGTGACATGCCTCAATTATCTTGTCGAGAGGGGGATATGCCTCAATCAGCTTACCAAGGGGGTGACATGCCTTGAATTCCAAGTAGTAGCTCTCTTGGTCTATGTCGGTTAAGGTCTCTTCCCATACATGTATTATGTACTATGCAAGTTGACTGTTTTACAAGCACGTTTTATTACAAGCATTGATCATGCATGCCATGTTGAGATTATATAACCATTGCTTACGATTATGCATTTTGATTATATCGGCTTATGCGTTTGTTTTTTTGTATCCCGCATACTTAATACATTCAAACATACTAATGCATACCCCATGCCAACATGATGTCACCATGTAGGAACCAGATCTCCTTTTGACCATCCTCTTTTACGTCGCTAGTTTGGTTTTCGTAGAAAGCTTTGATGAGTCCTCAATTCCGAGGACAATATCTACTTATTTCATGTTATGTTGAGACTCCTTCTTATGTTGAATACTTATTTTTATGAGGGTGAGACCTAGGAGTGTCTTTGCCCCCGCTCTATTCTAAAGTAGAGGTGTTGTTGGATACTATGTATGTATATGCTATGAGCATGACTCTTTATGCTTTTATGATATCAAAGACTTCGCTTAGTCCCGCTTCTCTTTTTAAGTATATAACTTCTTGTTGTTTATTCTGCTTTCGCAACCAAGAATGTATGAATGATATGCTAAGAGGCTTGTTTGGTGTCCCTTCGGGTTCCCCATTTGCCGTGTCACAACTAGGCCCTAGGCTTGAGTCATGACAAGCTTGGTATAAGAGCACTAGGTTTTTAATGATCCTCGAAAAATCAACACACTGCATCGATTAGAGTCTTATTCATGGTTGTGAAGTGCGCCACAACTATATGGGAGGCTATGAGGCGTTTTAGGAAATGTTTCACTTCTTCATGATCTATGTCGTGCGGTAGAGCTAAGTCCCCTAAGGCTTATTACTGATTCCCTACCATTACATATTAAAATATATCTCAAGCTATTCAGAATGGTGAACGAGATGATAACCATATCTCACTTGAGGGTCAACTTCCCATAATGCTCTATGGCTATTGGCCAAGGTTGTAACTGCTTAACTCAATCAACAAGTAAGTGTCCCTGAGACTTCAAAGGACAAGGGAAGGGAGAGGAATGCTAAGAAGGCCTGAGTTGATGGTGCTTCACCTTTTACTAGTCTATCGGTTCCCAAGTACAAAAAGAAAAGGCCCCTTTTGCCACTTGTCAAGGGTGTGGCAAGAAGCATAAAGAAAGGTGTTTGGAGGGAATTAATGGTTGTTTCAAGTTTGGCGGTGTTCGGAATAAGATGAGAGATTACTCGGTGGCCTCAAGGGAAGGGAGAAGGAGGATTCAATTTGCAGGTGGAAATGGTGGGGTAAGTTTTCCAAAATGCCCAAAATGTGGTAGGAATCATAATGGAAGGTGCTTGAGGTATTCAAATGCTTGCTATGGATGTGGCAAGATGAGCCACAAGATTGTTGATGTCCATATGCTCAAAGGAAGGGCACAGGTGTTGGTGTTCAATCTTTTCCTACGTGCCACAAGTCTGGAAGTTACCATTCGGGGGATTGTTTGGCCGGTATGAGTGCTTGTTTTGGGTGTGGCATAAAGGATCATAAGATGAGGCTTTGTCCATGGATTACTAAAAATTATGAGGATGGTTATCAACGTTCTTAGCCATCCCCCTCTAGGGGTCACTAGACTTGGCTTGGGGCTTCATCGGTATGTTAAAGATTTTTTATTATGATGTGTATGCATTGATGGATCTGGATGCCACTCTTTCCTTCATTATTCTTTTTGTTTCCAAAAAGCTTAATGTGCATCCCGAATTGTTGTATGAACCTTATGAAGTGTCTACCCCCGTTAGTATGTCCATTATTGCTAAAAGAGTCTATGGAAATTGTCCTGTATCTATATTACAAAAAGTCTTGCCTTGTGATTTTGTTGAATTAGATATGGTGGATTTTGATATTATTCTTGGGATGGGTTGGTTACATGTATATTATGCTTCCATTGATTGTAGGACCCTTAGAGTGAGATTCCAATTCCCTAATGAGCCTATCCTTGAGTGGGAAAGTCATAATGTGGGGGTCAAGGATAGATTCATTTCTTGTCTTAAAGCCCGAAGGTTGATTTATTAGGATTGCATTTATCATCTTGTGAGGGTTAGGGATGTTGAGTCCAAAGTCTTCCTATTGAGTCGGTTCCAGTGGTCAATGAGTTTCTTGATGTCTTTCCGGATGAGCTTCCCGGTGTTCCTCTTGAAAGGGAAATAGGCTTTGGTGTAGACCTCCTTCTCGATACACAACCCATTTTCATTCCTCCTTACATATGGCCCCGACAGTATTGAAGGATCAATTGAGGGATTTATTTGAGAAGGGTTTCATAAGGCCTAGCAAGTCACCTTGGGGTGCACCGGTTTTTTTGTAAAAAGAAATGATAGTTCCCTTAGAATGTGCATTGATCATCGACAACTAAATATAGTCACTATATAAAAAAAATACCCTCTACCAAGGATAAATGACTTTTTTTTTATCAACTTCAAGGGGCTAGTCACTTTCCTAAGATTGATCATTGGTCCGGATACCACCAAGTGAGAGTGAGAGTGTGATATTCCCAACATGGCTTTTCGGACTAGGTATGGGCACTTTGAATTTGTTGTAATGTCTTTTGGTTTGACTAATGCACCGATAATATCTATGGATCTTATGAATAGGGTCTTCAAACCCTACCTTTGATATGCCTGTTGTGGTCTTTATAGATGCTAGATTGATTTATTCCCGAAGTGAAAAAGAGCTTGTGAATCATTTGAGGGTGGTATTGCAATTTTGAGGGATGAGAGGTTGTTTGATAAATATGAAAAATGTGAATTTTGGTTGAAAAAGGTTGTCTTTTTTAGGGCATGAGGTGTCAGTGATGGCATTAAAGTGGATCCTAGGAAGATGGAGATGACAAGGAATTGGCCTAGATCCTTTACTCTGTCGGATATTAGGAGTTTCTTGGGCTTGGCGGGTTACTACAGGAGGTTTGTGAATGGTTTCTCTTCAATTGCTTCCCCTATGACAAAGTTGACCCTAAAAAAGGCAAAATTTGTGTAGACCGATGAATGTGAAAAGAGTTTTTCAAATTTTGAAGGATAAGCTTATCTCTGCTCCTATCTTGGCTCTACCAGAAGTGTTGGAAGGATTTGTGTTTATTGTGATGCCTCGAGAATTGGTTTGGGATGTGTTTTCATGCAAAATGGCAAGGTGTTAGGATATGCCTCTAGGCAACCTAAGGTGCATGAGCGAACCTATCCCACCTATGATCTTGAATTGACGGCCGTGTTGTTTGCTTTGAAAATTTGGCATCACTACTTGAATATGGTTCATATTGATGTTTTTACCGATCATAAAAGTCTCTAATATATTTTCACACAAAAGGATCTAAATTTGAGACAAAGAAGGTGGTTAGAGCTCCTTAAAGATTATGACATGAGTGTACATTATCATCCTAGCAAAGCTAATGTTGTGGTCGATGCTCTAAGTAGAGTGTTTATGGGTAGCCTAGCTTATATTGATGATGGTTGTAAGGAGGTGGATAGAGAAGTTCACCGATTGGCTAGGTTGGGGTTAGGTTGGATGAAGTTAAAAATGGTGGTGTAATGGTTGTTGATGATTCAAAATCTTCTTTGGTTGAGGAAGTCAAGTCAAAACAAGACCTTGACTCCACCATGCTAGAGTTGAAGGCCTTAATGAAGGATGGTAAAGTGGAGGTTTTCTCCCAAGGGGAAGATGGTGCCCTTAGGTACCAAGGTAGGTTGTGTGTGTCAAATGTTGATGACTTGAAGGATTTAATTTTCAAGGAGGCCCATAATTCATCCTATTCTACTCACCCTGGTTGTACAAAGATGTATATAGACTTGAGGGAGGTGTATTGGTGGGGTAGTATGAAGAGGCATATTGCCAAGTTCGTATTTGGATGTCATAATTCCCAATAAGTGAAATATGAACATAAAAATTTAGTTGGCCTAGCCCAATGACACGACCCCAAAAAGTGCCCGAAAATATGCTCGAAAGTGTCCGAAATTGTAATTTTCATATATCTTAAAATCCATGCATGATAACAAAAATCTGACTTCATATTCTTGTTCAAAGGGCAACATTGAGTGGGGAATTGGTCTAACTCCAATTTTAGAGCAATCGCTTCAAAATTTGAAAATCCAAAGTGGCCATTTCCAAATAGGATTTCGCGCCCCAGGCGCGACGCGCTAGGGGAACTCCTCAGTGTTAAATTTCCTAGTTTTTTTTATTCCGATCCAAGGCTTTTGTGTCTTGGACCTAAGCCTTCCCATACGTAAAAATACCTTTACTTAGCCATATTTCACATTCATATCATACAAGACATTCCCCAATACTCTATCAAACACTTAGCTAGATATTTCAACAAAATTCAAGTGTCCCAAACTCATTCCGGATCTCAAGAAACTCATTCAAGTTTCAAGCTCTCATTCAAATCTAAATCAAGCTTATTCATGTTGTTCAAGACCATAGTGGGTCCCTTACATCAAGCCAAGTTCAAAGAAATTTCCGTTGGCTAAGTGTTGAACAAATATCGGTAGGAGGGTCAACTTTAAAGGAGAATATTTCTTAGTATACAAATAATTGGGTGACACTCGACCTACCATATTAAATCTCTTTGAATTAGTTTTCTAATGCACTTGGTTTCACCTTATTTAGAGTTCGGATGAAGAAGTTATGCCCGTTTTCGTAGAACTCGTCTGTGCAGGGGTACATATGGGTTTTTGCCAAATTTCATTTCATTAATGGCATTCCGTAAATTTAGTTGTCTTTATTAGTCTTATGGGGATTCCTATGCTATCTTAACACTTCCTAAAGACCTAAACCCTATTCTTAAAGATCAAATTCACTCCTCCCTATTGGAATAGACTCTCAAATTTTCCCAAGGGCCTCCACCAAACCCTAAATAAGAATTCAAGGAAACTCAAGAACAAGTTATGGATTTCAAGACATCATTCAAAGCTTCAAGTCTTTCTCAACTTAATTTCAAGAAATTCAAGGTCTAAGGTATGTGGGCTTCAACCAAAGGGTTCTTTCACCCATGGTGCCCAAACTTCCTTTTTACATAAATTGCATGATTCTAAGTTGATTTACTTATAGGTCTTACTTATTATGAATTTGACTATGAACTGTGTTGGGATTTCATGAAAGTGTGATGTTTAAGCATGTTTTGAGCTATGAATATTTGATCTATCTTGAGAATTGATGAAGGATTTTTATGTATATTTCAAGATGGTATTACCTAGTGTTGGTGGGTGGTTTTACATTAAATTTTCTTGCATGATTTCACTCTTGGATTGTAGGATTTTACACTAGCATTACACACCCGCCAAGTGTTTGATAAAATGTCCGGTTATGATTTCTTAAGGAATTGAAGGTTCAGTGCATGCCTTATGAGTTGAATGACTTTATGATTATGAACAGAATGCATGTGTATGATATTTTCCTATATTTTGTTGAGAATTGACCATGCCCTATTTGGGGGTTGTGAGCCCGGGTAACCATGTTGAGGGGTTTGTACCTTGATAACCATGTCGAGGGGTTTGTGCCTTGATAACCATGTCGAGGGGTTTGTACCTTGATAACCATATCGAGTGGTTTTGATGGGTTGGTACATCAATCACCACGGGTGGTAGGGTGAGACACTCCACCAACCACTTGAGGGGTTGGTACCTCAATCACCATGGGTGGTAGGGTGAAATGATCCACCAACCAATTGAGGGATTGGTACCTCAATAGACTATGAATTCTATAATGATGGTCTCTTCTTGCACATGTATTATGTTCTATGTAAGCATGATTTGCTTCAAGCATCTTCCATGCATGTCGTATTGCTACATGCTTATTCATTACCTATGTTATGCATTTCAATTATGTTTCTTATCTCTTCAAACATACTAATGCATACTCTATGCCTACATGATATTACCATGTAGGAATCGGAGCTCCACTTGATCATCCTCCAGTTGGCTAGTACTACCTCTCAAAGCTTGTTAGTGAGTCCTCAATTCCGAGGACATACTTCTCTTAATTTATGGTATGTATTGACTCTTTCTATGTTGGAAACTTATGACTATGAGGGTGAGCCAGGAAAGTTGTCTTGGCCCCTATTCAATTCTAAGTCTAGAGGTGTTGTTAGACAAGTAATGTAATTATGCTTGAGCTTTGACTCATCTATGTTATTTTAGTATTAAACTCTTTCCCTTAGTCCCAATTTCCATTTGTTTATATTTTCTCTTGTTGTTTTATCTTACTCCGCGACCAAGGATGTGTGTATGATATGCTAAGAGGCATGATTGGGGTTCCTTCGAGTTTTCCAATCGTCATGTCACTTCTAGGTCCTAGTTTGGGTCATGACAAACTTGGTATCAGAGTACTAGGTTGTTAATGCTCCTCGGCGTCCAAGACACCGCGTCGATTAATGTCTTATTCATGGTTGTGAAGCATGCCATGACTATAAATAAGAGGCTATGAGGCATTTTAGGAAATGTTTTCATGCTATAGAGTTAAGTTCCCTTAGGCTTATTTCTTATTTCAATCATTGTGTTTCAGAATATGTCCCATTCTATTCAAGACGATGATATATCAAGTGTGGAGGTTCGCAATGCTATATGGATATTGGCCAAAGCAGTGACAAAGTTGACAACTCAACTCAGTCAACAAGTGAGTGCCCCCGAGACTTTAAGTCGTGGTGGCGTGATGCCTAATGCTATGTCCCAAGGTGTGGTAAGATGCGTAGAGGCCCATGTTTGACGGGCACCAATGCTTGCTTCGGTTGTGGTGAAGAGGGGCATAAGAGGATAGATTGTCCTCGTAAACGCATCAAGGGTAAAGGTGGTCATGTTGATCAAGAGGCTCAAGGAGTGGATGTGGCTAACGGTATGTTGAAGTTTCCTTTGACCTTGATGTGTATGCATGGGAAGGTTCGGGTGTTCCTATTTCCTTCATTATTCCTTTTGTTGCTAGTTGGTTTCATGCGTGTTTCGAATTGTTATGTGAACTTATTGGTGAGTCTATTATTGCTAGAAAGGTCTATAGAAATTGTTTCATGGTTATGTTGCATTTAGGTCTTGCCTTGTGATTTTGTTGAATTAGATGTGGTAGATTTTGAGGTCATTCTTAGGATGGATTTGTTACATGCACATTGTGTTCCCATTGATTTTAGGACCCGTATGTTAGATTTTAATCCCCTAATAAACTCGTTCTTGAGTGGTAATGAAGAGGTAAGCCCATTTCTTGTCTTGAGGTACAATTGATCCCTAAGGGTGGCATTTATCATCTTATAAGAGTTAGGGTATTAAATCTAAGTTATTTCTATTGAGTTGTTCCAGTGATAGATGAGTTCCTTGATGTCTTTCCTAGTGAACTTCCTGGTGTAATTTGTGTAGAGGAAAGATGGCCCCTTAGAATGTGTATTGACTATTGGTAACTTATTAGGGTCATCATAAAGCTTTTGAATATCTTATTTACACTTTTGTATGCTTCTATCTACCTTCCCTCCAAAATTATCTTCCTCCACTTTTCCATGAACACAGAGTTGATTTCTTTCATCTTTCACAAAATCAGTTTGCTGTAGAAACCTTTGTCTTAGCCTTTCCTCCTTCTTCAGTAGGATCTGGAATTCATAATATGTAAGGGTCATTTGGTAGAGTGTGTAAGATTTATACTAATTAGAGTGTATTAGTAATGTTTGCATTAAAGATGCTTGTATTAGTTATGTTTGCGTTAGTTATGGAGAGATTATTTCCTATGCATTTTTTTTTGTATTAAAAATAACATTCCTCTGTACAGTTTCTATTGGTGGAAATGATGTAGACAACATTTAGTGGAAATTATATCTTAAACCATACTAATGCATGCATTAAAATCCTTTGCATTACCACAACAACAACATACCTAGTGAAATTCCACAAATGGGGTATGGGGAGGGTAATATGTACGCAGACCTTACCACTACCTCACAGAGATAGAGAGGTTGTTTCCTAGGAATACTCGTCTTAAAAACCCGTAAGAAGAATAAGCCAGATATGAAAAAAGGGGTCCTTTGCATTACTAATACCATGAATTTTCATATATTAGTAATATACCTCAATACTCTAGAGTGCATAACTAATGCTTGATTTAGTTATGCATAGGCTAAAAGTGTACTAAACAAGGTACTACTAGAGCAAAGTTAATGCATGCATTGTAATTTTTAGCCTACTCTACTAATGACCCTTACTAATTTATTTTGTTATAATAGGAGGAAGTGCATCATAAGTAGGATTGCATAAGTGAATGTTTGAACCACTATTACCCGAGGCAATAAGTTAAAAAGAACTTATATTATATCTGATATGTAACAACAAATCATTAATGACCTAAATACTCTAAGACACTAAATGTATTGGCCAAAAACATTTTACCTTGCTCAACTAGGCAAAAAGGTTTAATTACTAGAATAAAAATACTTCAAACTTGTCCAGGCCCTTATTTGCTTTCTGTTGCTTCTGCTTGAAATTAGTTATTTTTTGCTTAAAGGTAGATAACTCTTACTGAAATGAGTGTTTCTCCATGTCTCCTGCTTGACACTTCGTCACTGTGTCCTCCTCTTTTGCTAAAACGTTATACTTGTTTACGGTATGCACACTAGAGGAGAGCTTTAAGGCCTCTAACACCTTTTTAGTACAAGATTATCCCCCTTTAATCTGTCAAGATTAGAATTAGTTATCTCAATCATGTAATTAATATTTAACAATGCTTGTTCCATCTTTAAATTATTTTCATGGTGCTTTCCTCCAGCATTTACGTGTCACGACCCAACCCAGGAACCGTGATTACTGCCGACTAGGCATCCAGACAAACACTAAATCGAATTTTCAACTATAATAGCTAAGGAATCTATCGAAATTTCGGCGGAGTTTCCTCTGCTTTTTAGACTAACCAAACCTGCAAACAGAAACCCCAGCATACAGCAAATATCTATATACATATATATGTGGGCGCGACAAGGTCACCGTTGCGGTAGAACCGCCCAACAAGTGTATCATACATACATAGTCATACCACATGCAATATCCCACACCCACATGTATCCACAGACCTCTATACATAGGAACTGAATCATAGGACCGAACAGGGCCCCGTCATACCCTCGAATATACATAAATGCAAAATACAGAAAATAAGGGTACATGTATATACCAAAAATCTGCTCTTGAGGCAAAGGGAACACTTCAATGGTAGACAGAGATCCTAAGAAAGTGGCTCTCTAGCTTGTACGTCGGTACCTGTGGGCATGAAACGCAGCCCCCAAAGGAAAGGGGGTCAGTACGAAATACGTATCGAATATGTAAAGTGGAAAGTACAAAATATAAAAGTGAATAATAATCCCAATAAAAATATATGAGTCAAACCTACATGCTAACATCAACGTAATTCTTTATTTAAAATATCTGAGTAATGCATATCGGACGGGAGCGATGGCGACCTCCAACTCGCACCATACCACAGCATAACACCAGAAGTTTCAAATCCCCGGAATCTCCAACACAAGTCCCAACTGTAGTATAAGTAAGCCGAGGCGAAGGGGCAAAGCACTCACGTCAAAGGATAGGTGAGCCGAGGCGAACAACGACCAAGCACTCATGTATCATAATGTGTAGAGGTCATCATGCCCGATTGGTGAGCCGAGGCGAAGGGGCCAAGCACTCATGTATCGTAATGTGTAGAGGTCATCATGCCCGATTTGTGAGCTGAGGCGAAGGGGCCAAGCATTCACGTGAGCTAGGGCGAAGGGGCCCAACACCCACATGTCATGATGCCAACATATCCCAAGCCTAGCTCTTTGTGTCTCCAAACTATGCAAAGCCGGCCCATGGGCAAATCGACCCGCTGTATCCAACCTACTTCAAAATATATATACATATATATACATATAGTTATACATACACACGATAATAACCGGCCCGGGGACCGGAGAACGAGACCATAATGGCATGAATAGAGTCGTGAGAATCACATGCATAAAAACTAGTTCCATAAGCTTAGTGATATGC
>JAOTQR010000100.1:6640267-6651067 GCA_025774065.1 Solanum ossicruentum | reverse complement strand
AAAAATGATAAAAATGTGACTCAATTGTGCTTAACACTTTTAAGCAATTAATTCACCAATTATTATTAATATTTTATAAAATCCCTTATATTTATAGATCTTGCATTTGCTATCTATATGACTATTTATTTGTCATGTGAGAGTGAATATTTGACTTATAATATTTGTGTACAAAAGATATTTTATGTAGTCATTAATGACACATTTTATGACTATGTAATGATATTTAGAAAATAATTAAAATATTTTAAAAATATCCAACAATCCCCCATATATTTCAAAAATATTTTTAAAATAATAACAAGACTTGCTTAATTTAGCATTACCAAAATGTTGTAGGTTTGGTGTCTTTTGGACGATGAACCAAACTTAGATCGATAAAATTTAACTTACAGAATTATTGACAAACTATAAAATTTCTATGAACCAAAAGTCTTTATTGTAAGTCAGAAATTCTACGAATCACATTTTGATCCTTATATTTTGTCGTTCAAAGTGATTTTGCGCCAATAAGCCATGCGCGTGCCTGGTTATTCATGAGAGCTCTAGAGACTAGGCCAAGGTCTCATAAGAGTAGCCTCACTTTACTTCTCATATAGGTGAATTCTTCAAGTGTATACTACTTTAAATACATCATCCATAAGGACTATAAATTCATTAAGAGTTTATAACTCATCCCTCATAATTAGTAGCAGCTCAAGCACTCTTAATTAGTGCGCAGTATCAATATCGACTTGTTATTACTCATATGAACCTACTTTATGGGATCTTCAATCACATATGTTAGGTTACCATCTTTATTGACAATCATATTAGACCCATCTCTCTCGAGGTTTGAAGAATTAATTTTCTTCTCATAGTTTTAGTCAGTGAATCGGCCGAATTCAATTATGACTTCACATAATCAATGAAAATTATTCCATCTTTCAGCAGCTACTTAACGACATCACGTCTCAATTTCATGTGTCTACTCTTACAATTGTAAGATTTATTCTTCGCAATAAAAATTGCAGCTTGACAATCACAGTGTATAGACACTGGAGGCATCTCATCCTTTATTAAAGGGATATTTGCTAAGAAATTTCTTAGCCACTCAGCCTCAGAACCAGCTAGTTCCAAGGCTACAAACTCTGATTCCATAGTTGATCTTGCAATGATCGTCTGTTTAACTGATCTCTATGATATTGCACCACCACCTAAGGTGAACACATATTCACTAGTGAATTTTGTCTCATCTGAATTAGAGATCTAATTTGCATCACAATACCCTTCTAATGTTGAAGGAAATCCACTATACAGGATACCATAATTCATGGTTCCTCTCAAATATTTCATTAGTCTCATTAATGCAGACCAATGCTCTTTATTGGGATTATGAGTATATTTGTTCAGTCTACACACAACATAGGCTATATTAGACCTAGTAAAATTCATCGAATGCATCAGGCTCCTAATAATCTGAGCATATTTAGACTGAGCCACTGGGTCACCTTTATTCTTTTTCAATTGAGAATTAGCATCATAAGGAGTGGTTCTAGGTATCACATCAAAAAATTCAAACTTCTTAAGAAGTCTTACCATATAATGTTCTTGTGACAACAATATATCATCTTCACTCCTTGTAACTTTAATTCTCAATATCATATTGACTTTATCCTGATCATTCATATCAAAATTAGTAGAAAAAAATAATTTGGTACTCTGCACAATATTTAATCTTGTACCAAATATAAGCATGTCATCAACATACAAATATATTATCACATAGTCATTTTCTACCATTTTAGTATAAACACATTTATCCACTTCAACAGAAGAAACGTCATCTCTCACTTAGACTTGATCAAACTTTTCATGACATTGCTAAGGAGCTTGTTTAAGACCATAAAGAGATTTAATTAGTTTATAAACTTTATTTTCTTGTCTAGGAACAATATATCATTCATGTTGAACCATATATATTTCTTCTTCCAAATCACCATTTAAAAAAGTTATTTTTACAATCATTTGATGGATAAAAAGCTTATGGATTGATGCTAAGGCAATTAACATCTGAATAGAATAAATTCTAGTTACTTGTGCAAATGTATCAAATAATCAATATTTTAGTTTCGAGAAAATCCTTTTGCTACTAACCAAGTTTTATATTTATCTATAGATTCATCAGGATTAAGTTTTCTTTTGAAAATCTATTTACAACCAATAGGTTTGTAGCAGTAGGTAAATTATTCACAATTCTTATATTATTTTTATAATTGAACCAATTTCAGTTTTTATTGCCTCTTTCCAAAATTCAGCATTAGGAGAAGAAGTAGCTTCAGAATAATTTAATGGTTCATTGTCGACAAAAAAATTTTGAAAATCATTTCCATAAGAAAAATATTCTTTTCTAGGTCTTTTGCTCCTTTTTATCTCATCAACACTAGAAATAGTTACATTATTTCTTCCAACAGATGCATGAGAGATTTTATCACTTAGTGGAAAAATATGTTCGAAGAATTCAGTATTTTTTTGTTTCAATAATAGTATTGCCATCAAGCACATCACTTTTCAAAACAAGAAATCTATATGCAGCACTATATTCAGCATATCCAATAAGCATGCAATCAGCTGTTTTGAAACTTATTTTTCTCTTCTTAGGTCCAGACAATAGAACTTTAGCAAGACACCCCACACTTTTAAATATTTCAAATTAGATCTATAACCTTTCCATAAGTCATAAGGTGTTTTACAGTTCTTTTATAAGGGATTCTATTTTGTAAGTGACATGCAGATAATATAGCTTCACCCCACAAATTATCAGGTGCATTAGAACTAATTAACATCGAGTTCATCATTTTCTTCAATATTCTATTTTTCCTTTTAGCTACTCCATTAGATTCGGGTGAATAAGGCAGAGTTTCTTTGTAATAACTCATCTTGATATGAGAAGTCCCATATCGATAAATACAGGAGAGATGTTGGGTATAGAAGTAAATGACTGGTCTATATATTGTAAGGCGCCTTTTGGATGTGAGCCCAAAGAGACAAATCCAAGAAGAGCTAGGTCTAAAAGCGGATAATACTTCACAGTGTTGGGTCAGGTCGTTATAGATGGTATCAGAGACACTCTTGTGTTATGTGGGGCTAGAGTTCAATTGAATTTAGGCAAATCCCGATGAGACAGGAAAAATCTCAGTGCTGAGTCTAGGCAAACCTCAACGAGGATGCTAAGTCCATAGAGGGGGTGTATGTAATAACCTATCTTGAGATGAGAAGTCTCATATCGGCAAAACACAAGAGAGATGATGTGTATATAAGTAAAAGACTAGTCTATATACGTGAGGCTCCTTTTGGGTGTGAGCTCAAAGGGACAAATCTGTGATGAGCTAGGCACAAGAGCAGACAATACTTCACAGTGTTGAGTCAGGTTGTTACATACTTCATGAATAATTCCTTCTTTTTCACAAATAGTATTTAAAGATAAATATTCTCCACCTCTAACAGATCTAATTCTTTTGATTTTTCTACTAAGTTTATTTTCAACTTCAGTTTTATAAAATGCATTGAAAGCATCATTTTTGTTACTAAGCAAATATAACTTAGTTTATTTAGAAAACTCATCAATAAATGTCACATAATATCTTTTACCACCTCCAGCAACAGTTTGTTTTAAGTCACCTAAATCAGTGTGAATTAAAGACAGCAATTCAATTTCTCTATTTACTGAAAAATGTGATTTTTTAGTAATTTTAGCTTCGACACAGATTTCACATTTATTAATATTATTTGAATCTAGATAGATATCAAACCAAAGTAATTGCATATTCTTTATATATGAGACATTAACATGTCCTAATCTAGCATGTCATAAAAAGATAGATTCAGTGATATAAGCAGAAATAAATGTTTTTTAATTCATAACAATAAGTATAAAAAGTCCTTGGTTACAATAGTATTTCCCCACAAATACATTAGATTTGGTCAATATGATCTTATCAGACTCAAATGATACTTTTACTCTACCTTTACCAAGTAAAGCGACTGAAATTAGGTTTGTCAGCATTTCAGGAACATGTAGCACATTCGTAAGGGCTAAAGTTTTTCCATAAGTCAGGAATTTCCATAGTAATATTAGTTGCAAGAGTTTCTTAGATTGTGGGGAAAAAATTAAATCCTCTATATATATATTTGGGAAGACAAAATATAAGAGAAGATTAATGAGTCAATATAATACAAAGAAATTTAGAAAAATATTACTACAATTATAATTTTAAGTAGTATACATATATGAGTAAAATAATACTTGAGTCGTGCTAGGACTATCCTAAGAAACTATTTCAGCAGTGTGAAATATTTCCCCAGGATTAAACAAGTCTTCTCTAATTACTTAGAGGATACAGGAATCAACAAAATATAATTACAACAAAATAAGCAAGTCGGAAGGGGGGATTATAACTAAGAAAATATATTAGGAGAAAATGTAGTAACTTTCCTTTTCTTTCACTCTTTCTTACTCACTTCTTCTTCTTCACTCATACTTTGTTTCAAGAATGAAGACACACATATATATACTTGTTGAAATTTGGTGGTTAAGCATGGTAAATGGTCTTATTTTTACCAAGTATTTGGCCAAGAATGTGTCATGTAAATGCCCAAGAAAGTGCCATGAAATAGCCATAAAATTGTCATGCATTTGGTCATAAAATTGCTATGTATATGATCTTGCATTTGCTATCTATATGGCTATTCATTTGCTATACAAGAGTGAATATTTGACTTGTAATATTTGTGTACACAAAATATTTTATGTAGTCATTAATAACACATTTTATGACTAAGCAATGACATTTAGAAAATAGTTAAAATATTTTTAAAATATCCAACAGTTTGAAGGAACGAACTCATCATTTTACTTTTCAAAGATCAGTATGACTAATTCTTTTTTAGAAGAACTTGCACATGCATCAAAGTTGGTTAATATAAATTTAGCTAAAAAATTATTCACGAATTTAGGTAAAATATGGATAACAAGGTAAAATAATTTGAAAGAAAAGTGTGCCATATAAAATAAGACGTATAGAGTAATATATTTTTATTTAAAAGGAACCCCAATATGTTCGAGTCTCATATAAGGAGAAGCATACACCACATGTTTATTTACTTATCGTACTCTCAACAACACCCAATGCATGCACCAAAAAATAAGTCCAGAACATGTGTGATTATATTTACATAAATTTATATTACTTGAATCATGTGTTAAGTTGAGTAAAAATCAAAGACGATATATATACTAACTTATATGTAAAGATGATGACATCTTGGGTGAATTGATAGGTTAAAGTATGAAGCATATGAATCTATATGTTTTTGTAAAATTAAATATTTTTAAAAGTTAATGGTATATTATTTTTCTGATATTCATAATACAAGAAGATTAAATGATAATAACGAGATAGGTAATATTGGACCGATGGAGTACAATAAAGAAGAGAATGAGAAGTTTCCAATTTTCTGCACCAACATAACCTTCATAATACGAGAAGATTAGAAATCATTATTTCTTAAATGTCTCCCTTTTACTTAAGCAAGATGATATGAATGTGGATAATTATAGAGTTATTTGAGAGAGAAAGTTTAATTTTCAACAAATATTTTGAGGAATGTATAAGAAAAAAAGATTAAAAAAAACTTGATAAGAAGGATAAATACCGATGATGGCCATGCTAAGAGAGATGTGATATCACCTATTTGAATTCTTAGTTTTTTTTTATGTTTTAATTTATATGATATGTTCTTTTTTTTTAGTTTGTTCAAAGAAGATCAACACGTTTCTCAATTTAATTTAATAAATGTTTAATGATATTATCAATATTTTACTCATGTTGGGTCTTATTTATTTGGCAAAAGTCACGATCTGAGTTTGAGTTCGATGGTGCATACCATAACTCTCGAATAGGTAAACCAAACCCAACTAGAGCACCCCATGTGGAAATACTGGGTCTGAAGAAACCTTTACGTAATAGGTCCTTTAACTAATTTTTCAGTTCCTTAAGCTTAGTTGGAGCCATTTTATATAAAGGAATAGAGATAGATTGAATATTTGGGAAAAGGTAAATTCCAAAGCTGACTTTCTATTCGGGAGGAACTCGAGGAAGATCTTCAAAAAACACTTATGGGAATTTCTGCATGACTGGAACTAACTAAAGATTTGAGATTTTGATATTAGAATCATTAACCTAGACTAAATGATAAATACAATCTTTGAAAATCATCTTTCTAGCCTTAAGGTAAGAAGCACATCGATCTATAAGCACTAAACTACTACCTTTCATTTGATGACTGGCTTATTCGGGAACTAAAACTAACAATTTGGGTTCTATAATCGACTAAAACATAAGATAAATATAGCTAATTTATTCCAAGAATGACATCAAAGCATATCTTGCTCTACTAGATCAATTAAGGTGATTTTTTGAGAAACTCAGATTGGGAAATTTCTATATATCCATTTAGCCAATACTAACTCATTATTAGGAGTAGAGAACAGTAAAGGTTCTACCAAGATTTTGAGACTAACATCAAAATTAATAGTAATATAAGTACTTACAAAAGAACAAATTCACTTCTAGATCTAATAAAGAATGATCATCAAGATAGAATACTCATAATATACTTGTGACCACATTGGAGGAAGGCTCTTGATCTTATCGAGTATGAAGAGCATAAAACCTTCCTTGGCACTACTCGTCACAAAAACTAGATAAGGCATCTTGCTCAGTCGCACAGCTTGTAGAAGCACTAGGCTGAGCGTGTTGGCGAACATCTCTACCTTTACTAGCAGTCGAAGGACAATCCCTCAATATTTGACCCATCATACCATATCAAAAGCAGCTATTAGACCTTGGTAAACACTCTCTAGGATGCCTTTCCCATACATTTAGCATGTGCAAAAGGAGCATCCACTAGAAGCACTACCCTAAGGCCAAGGGTTGGGCATCAAGGAATTAGCAGATGAACTAGGCCTAATATAATGACCCTCTGGATCATTTCTATAGTTTTGCAACTATTTCATTGATTTGAGCATGTGAATAAAGACCTCGGGTTGTTAGTGATTTATTGGGAATGTTGGTAATTTGTTAGGACTATTGGTATATTTATTGGATGGGTTATTTGGGAGTTATATGGATTTTTAAGTTAACCGGGAAGTTATACTTATAAAATAAATTTTAGTAAAGTCCAAGTAAATGACCTCAGAGCAAAATTATGACAATTCCAGTAGCTCCAGAACGATCGAATTAGGCTAGGAGCATGTTTGGTATAATTATATCATGGTTTAGAAATTTAACCGCCAAAATCGACTAATAATTGACTTAGTTAATTCCCTTGAGAAACGTACCTTGGATGAGAATTTTGATAACGTAGTTAGCTCTAAAATATCTATTTTGGTCTAAAAAGACCTTTTATTTGATACCTAGGACGTCTAGATGCAATTTAACCCCCCGGGGTGTTCCGTTAAAAGTTGTTGATAAAGAAGTGAGACCTTCATTTTATCATAGGAAGCTTTGTTGAAAATTTCAATCACACTATTGGATCTAAAATATCAAAATCTATATGGTTACATAGTTCATTTGAGAAAATCGAAGTCTGAACGAGCTTGAAACATCAAACAAGGGGATTGAAGGATTAATGAAAAGGGGGAGCAAGTGATGTGGCAAATTATGGGGGCTGCCACTTGGAAAAATTTGGTATTGCCACATGGCAATGAGTTGGTAGTTGTACGACTCCTATATACAAGACTTTCTTTCCGGGGAAAGTTATATATATGCATGTAATATTTACTCCAACTTCGCAACGTGATTTCGAGCTCATTTTTCATGAGGAAGGTCGTGATGGTGTCAGAATTTGATTTCAACATGTATTTCAAGGTAAAATCTCTATTTTTTTGTTCAGTTTATATCGAAAAATGAGTGAAAATTTTACATTGCGATATCTCGATCATTTCTCAACGAAATTAAACAAAATTTATGTGTAAATTGTTCTATTTTCCAAGAAGAATATTGTGGTATGCTTGGATCTTGTTAATTTGGCTATATTTTTTTTTTAAATTTGACTAAGAATTTATGTAAGAAATGTTTTTCGATAAGAAATAAAACTTCATTTTTGAGTCTTTTTTTATCTTATGGGATTTATTTTGGGCTCAATTTTTCTTTATAGACTCGGGGTGATGTAGGGATCATTTTATGGGGGTTGATATGGCATTTCGGGGGTGAGCCCCAGTTTTCCCAGTTTTAGTCTCTATTGACATAATTTCACTTGTTTTCCAAGAAGTTACGGCCAGTATGACTGTGTTAACCTTGTGAATTGTATTTTAGTAATAGAGCAACATCGGAAAACAATTAGGAGGGGAAAGCTCGACTAGATTGACTCAATATGTAAGGCATCGACTGCCAGGTAGGCTAGGTTTTCCCTAAATCTTAGACTGAGCTAAAATATGTAGAACAATAGTAGTTGTGGTTTGAGATGTGATCTATGTGTAATATTTCACTAATTATGCTCTGTATGCATAGTACATGATGTTATGGGGTTGCACCCCTATATTTGTAGTTGTATTAGTCGTAGTTTCGATATTGGCTGGTATTATTGACCATGGGAAAGCCTGGTTAGGGTTATGTGTTGATGCCATGGGCAGGTATGTTTTCTAACCCAATCTATTGTCGATGTGGGTGTCTAGCCTAGTGCTACTGAGATATGTAGGTCATGAGGCTATCAAATGATTATATGCTGCATTGTGCACCAGTTATAGTACCTATATTCTGGCATAAGGGGCACAGGTGATTTGGGATATATGTGACACAGCTGTGGCTATTTATATCTATTGTGAGTACTTGTGGCTACCTAGATTATGGTATAATCGCCTCATTAGACGGAAGACTGTGTTTCCTTATGACATATACTTCTGCATGCAGTTGTTAACTATTCTACATTTGTAATACCCATTGATAATTGGGAAACCATACTGTATTCTAGGAAGGCTGTGATTGTGCTTCTTGTGAGGCTTTGCGACTCTTGATATGAAATACGACATTCATACTGACCCTTTGATAGGCTTAAAATGGGGGTATGATCTTGGTAGAGAGATGTTTGCTACATCCTATGGGATTTACTGGGTTATCTGTGCTGGAGATATGCCGACTATAGGGGGGTTGTGGATTATATGCCATATGGTGGCCTATTCTGGTGTAGATGAAAATTTACTAGGCTGGGTTATATGGGACACTTACGACATAATTATGATCGCCTAGGTTTACTCTGTGACTTAGTTCTTGTGTAGGTATTATACTGTGACTTGGTTTGGGTATATATATGACCCTGTTGGGCTTGGCCATTATAGATGTTTGCGACATAGCCATAGTTGTCACACTTTGCTTTCATCACCTGTGGTTGGCTGGATTGTAGCATATTTAGCCCTGTTAGGCTTGATTTTACACTAATTGTGATGTATACACTCTAGTACATTGTTGTTAGTCATTAGGTACTGATTCTTCTTATCTGAGGCTGGGGTTATTTGTTGTTTGTTGAAGGGATACTAGTTATGCTTGTCGGAGGTGGTATGACTTCTATGTTGAGGCATGATATGAATTCAAAGGTTCAGATTCGGATAGACTGGTTGATGAATGACTATTCCTATGCTTGAGTCATGGATGATGCTCCTTGGGCTCCGAGACTTGGTGGTTGCATCTGAGAGTTTGAGTCCTAGTTGTCGCTCCTCGCAGTCTAAGTCCCTGTGGCCACATTCTGAGAGTTCTGAGTCCTAAATGGCTATTCCAGAACCGGACACTTGTTGTTGTTTTTGGTCGGGGGCCCCTGGTGGCTACATTTTGGGTCTGAGATATTACTACTTGTTCATAGAGATTTGAACACCGCTTACTTTAGGAAATCCTTTTTTCCGATCTAAAGCCCGGTTGATTATGATTAGGGAGATTCTTTCTCCCACAAGGGATACATCTCACTGTTATGATATTTTAAGTCGAGGACCTGGTTGAGATACGATACTTTGGGTCGAGGACCCAATTGTTATGTGGTACTTTGGATCAAGGACCCAATTGTTATGTGGTATACCCTAATTGTGCGTAGGTGAACCTTATGGGTTTATGAGAGATCAGGGGCATTCAGGCATAGATATTATAGTCTTACACCCATGTACAACTTGAACTTTTGATCATGTGACATTGAGAGTTGGGTTCTGTGGTAATTCTGTTGGGTTCAGTGATATTCTGTTGGTTAGATTGTGCACGATGTACCTTCTGGGCTAATGGGGGCCAGGTGGCATACATGAAAAGATACTAGGGCCTTGTACCCGTGTATAACACTATGTCTCCGCTGGTGACAATTATGGTATGGGCCTACTCAGTCTTAGTCATTCGGTATCATGGTTCATCATCATGGTTGATTTAACTAAGGGTTGGGAATTCTCCGGACATGTTATTTCCTTGATCTATGTGTTGATTTGCTAAACTTGCTACAGTTCTCTATATTTGAGTTTTCATATGTATATTATTTCACTCAGTCGGTCGATTATGCATATGGGTGCCTTTCTCTAGTACTTACCCTCTACATTTTTGCTTCTTCCTATAGTGCAAGTCGAGGTACTAGCTGTGATTGCTGAGTTGAGGGTTTATAAGCATTCAGGAGACACTTGGTGAGCGTTGGTTGCTCTAGCTACTTCGTAGTCTCCTTCCTTATGATGGTCGTCTTTTGTATCCAAACATTGGCCTTGTACTCTGTAGTTATGATTTGTATTTATAGGAGTATTCT
>JAOTQR010000100.1:6616524-6640167 GCA_025774065.1 Solanum ossicruentum | reverse complement strand
CTAACAATACCAATGTACGTAGATATATACTTCTTGCGTTTCAATTTGTTTGACTGGTGTCTTGCAGGAAAATTAAACTCCTTTAGTTTTGGAGTAAGACGATTTCTTTTACCTCTCTAGAATAAAATGATGTGATCTTTAACCAGCTCTCCATTTTACTCTCCAAAAATAGAGAAAGGGAATAATCAACTCCAATCAATTTTTTATTTTACATTTGAAAAAGGGCTTAAAATATCCTTAAAGTATTAGAAATGGTGCAAAAATACCATCCATCTACCTATAGGGCCTAAAATGTGTTTCTCATCCACTTTTAAGCCAAAAATAATCTTTTCTTTAACAAATTTTTTATTAAATAATTATTTTAAACACGTGACGGCCATCAATTGATTAAAATTTATTTTTTTTAGATATTTATAAATTAAATTAAACCCACCCCAAAATACCCAAATCCACCTCATTTTAACCCTGACCTGCCCCATATTTAACCTAGTGTGCCCCATACAAACTCTATCTTCACCATGAATGAAATTTAAAGAAGCAAAAGAGGATTTCCCCAAATTAACCCTTTTCTCCGCTCATTCTTCTCTAGAAAACTTGTTTATGCATTTTATATGTTTAGTTATGCCTCCTCTTTCCCCTTCTGTCCATAGAGAAGCAATTCTATTATTATCATGAAAGAAAAGTATTTTATTCTTTTTTCATTTGGTTGATCGACTTAGTGTTGAGTACACCTTCAATGCATAAGAAGTTGAAACTCTTTCTAAATATCGATGGAGATCCTAAACCAGATTGCAGAAGTTCTAAGTCTGATAAATAGATGGACTTAATCTTTCGAATGACCAAAAGATATTAGTGCATTTGTGTTCTTAGGCAAAAAGATGAAAATCAAGATTTAATTACATTAAGCCTAAAAATGGTGTACATTGAGAGCAAATGTTGTTTTTAATGACCATTTGACCCAGATTTAGTGTTTTTAATGACCAAAGGATCTAACAACTAATTGACCAACGGACCAACTGTTGTTTGCAAATAAGGAGATAATACAGATGCTAGCAATTACTAATCTTCCATACAAAATCAATTAGAGGCGAACGATTTGGGGAACTGGGCGGGGTCCTATTTTGCTTCTTTAAGTTTCATTAATGGGTGAAGATAGAGCCAACATGGAGCGAATTAGGTTAAATATAGGGCTGGTCAGGGTAAATTTGGGGGGCGGGGGATTGGGTAATTTGGGTGGATCAAATTTAATTTATAAATATTTTTAAAAATTTAAATTTTTACTAGTAGATGATCGTCATATGTTTAAAATAATTATTTAAATTATTTATTAAAAAATCTGCTAAAGAAAAAAGTATTTTTGACCATGAAGGTGGATGAGAGGGACATTTTAAGCTCTATAGGTGGATGGATGACATTTTTACACCATTTCTAATATTTCTAGGGCATTTTAGGTCCTTTTTCGCTTTACATTCAAAAAAGATTTTTTTTCTCTTTTCTCAATATTATATTATTATTTCTTTTTCATTTCTATTTTAATACTTCCTGATATAAATCCTTTTTGATTTTTCTAAATACCAAGAAATATTATACATTATACATATTACTGGCCAATTCAAATAAAAGGGAATTCATCGCTAAGATTACTTTACATGATAAATATTATATCATCTAAATATATTTTAAATGGCTGCATAAATACTCAACTTTTAACATTACAAATTCTCTAATGTATTATGGAGCTCAGAATGAATATTTTTATCCTTAATTTGTTTTTGTGTCTAGCCAAAAATTATTCAAATCAAAGATTTTTATATACCATCATTTCTTTAGTTAGAGTTGTAGCTTCAGAAAAATTTAAATTAGTGCATTAAGATCACATTCATCCTCAACAATATATTTGTTGATTAAAAAGTTATTAATTCAAGATTGTAATGATCGTCGAAGCCAGTTTTCCGACTTCTTGAACTATTTAGTGTTTAGAGCTTTTTTATAGCGACTTCAAGTCATTTATCGTCTGCTAGCACTGATAGTTCAATTATCTAGTCGTGTAATATCTCAAGCGTGTGAATGTTAGAACAATATAAAAACGTAAAATGTCGCAAAAATGTCCTCAGTGGATTTTTCGAACTCATATTTTGCAAAATAATTTTTTGGTAAATTTTAGAAACCAGAAGGATCCGATATAGGTCCACATCGTGGACCTGCTTCACATCAGTACAATTTTTTCCTATGTTCAAATCTTTCAAAAAACCTATTTCGCTAAAAGTTGAATCAAGATCAACCCACTCCACGTTGTAGAGATGGCTCAATAATATGGTTCAATTTTAGTTTTAAATGGGGGCACGTTGGTCTTTTTCCTACCTATTATAGGTAATTAACATCAACGTTTTTAGAACTAAAATTGTAATCTATTAAATGCTCCAAACCACTAATTATTCCTTCATTCACTTCTAATTCATCAATTTTAAAATAATTCTCTATACAAAAGCTTCCAAATCGTCATTGAAGACACTAAGCAATTCTTCAAGATCTCCATCAAAATATAAGGATTTCTCTAAAAGATTCTTGTAGATTCTTATCCAAGGTATGCAACTCTTCATCCATGGAATCCTTTCTCCACCATTCAATTCTCAACTTCTTCACCGAATTTCAAGTATGCATTTTTTTGTGTCTTCTCAGTTTCTACTCAATTGCATAAATCATGATTTAATTTATTTTAATTAATCTATTGTAGCATAAATTGATGAAGATTGCATGAAATTTTATGATTTTTATATATGAATTCACTATAATATTACTTACGGTTCACAATTATCTTATGGGTTTGTTGAATTTTTCTTTAATTTAATTAAGAGATAACTGCAAATAACACATCTGCACTGTCTACTTTTTTGTTAAGTTTCATATTTAAACTACTAGGAGTGTGAGTTTCATTCCTAAACTATCGCTCATATTTGGGCTTAAATAGATCATAATATTATCCTCAATGTATTATTTTATCTTGAATATTAACTTAATTTGTTTTCAAATGATAGATTTGGTGACCAAGAATCGATTAAGGATAATTTAGTGCGAAACAAAGAAAAATGGGTAAAAAGGCTTGAAAAATGAGATAAAAGTGCATTGCCGTTGTAATTTAGAGCATGGCCGACCAGGGGCGTGCATCTCCTAAATGTCCTGCATTTGAACCCCAATGGATCAGTGCAGTTCGACAATAGAATAAGGAATGTGGGGAATGTGTTCGTTCTAGGCAAGAAAATTTTTGTCAATAAGCAAGAAGATAGCTTTATGCATCTTTGTTGGTTCACGCCTATCCCCGCTTAATGACATAGTTAGGCCATCAACAGAGATAGGCTATTAGACATCATAATCATAAAATTAAACTTATAATTTAGTAATTTAATAAATCATTGAATACCAAAGTATGGAATATTATGCTTGAGCTCTTTTTATTCTACAACCCTAGAATTTCTCTTAATCTAGAATTAATGACACTTACATGCCAATTGGGTATCATTAGACTACGTGAGACTAACTTTATTTCCCTTTTATTTGTTGGGGGAAATAATGATATGGTTGAAATCGGAGTCACTAAACTCAATCATGTCTTGAGATGGTTTATCTTGCAAGTTCCTGATTAGATTCGTTCCTTAATGAAAGAAAATAAAATTGAGGAGTGAAATTTTGAGTTTTAGAAAAAGGTCTTGAGAAAACCTATACCTGTCAACAACAACAGGAGGTATAAACAAGGGAAATGGTACTAAGGAAAGTCTTTGATAATCATAAAAGAATATAGAGTCAAACTTATAGCATAAATACATCATAATTTTCCAACACCTCTTAACATAGAATGAAGCGGGGTCCAAGGCACTTTCTAGGCTCACCCTCATAATCACAAGTGTTCAACAAAAGAAGTCTCAATATAGCTGAAACAACCCCAAAAAGTACCCAGAAATATGCCTCAGAAGTGCCCAAAATTGTAATTTCCATATATCTTAAAATCCGTGAGTGATATCGAAAATTCAACTTCATATTTTTGTCCATAAGCCTAAAATTAGGGGGGGAAAAGGTCTATAACCCCGATTTTAGAGAAATCAAGATTTGAAATTCCCAAAATACAAATTCAAAGAGCTTTTCGTGCCCCTGCATGATGTCCCAAGTGCGCATGCTAGTGTTAAATTTTGCCTAGTTTTGACTTCGGTCCAAAGCTTTTAAGTCTTGGGCCTAAGTGTTCCCAAATGTGAAAGTATTTATACTTAGCCATTTTGCACCCTCATATCATTCTAAACATTCCCCAATACTCATTCAAACACTTAACCAATATTTTATCTCCTAAAATCAAGACTTAAGACCCTTTCCAGATCTTAAGGATTGCACTCAAGCTTCAAGTCTCCATACTCAATTTTCATTAATTTCATCTGTAAAGCTAAGGTATATTGGTTTCTTTCATGGTTCCTTTCACATATGATACCCAAGATTCTTTTTTCTCAAAATTGTATGATTTAAAGTTGGTTTACTCATGGATCTTCTCTATTATGAAAATCACTGCACACAATGTTTGGGCGTATAAAATTATGCTTGTTTTACTATGTTTTGAGCCATGAATCTAAGGTTTATTACAAGTTTTAATAAAGGGTTTGAAGTTTATTGCTTAAAGGTGTTTCCAAGTATCTATTGAAGCTTTTACATTGAATTTCCTAGCATGATTTCACTTTTGAATTGCATGATTTTACAGTAGTATCATACACACTCTAAGTGTTTGATAAAATGTCCGGCTATGATTTCTTGAGGAATTAAAGGTCTAATGCATGTCTTGTCAGTTGAATGACTATATGATGATGATATGGTTATGAAATGAATGTATGTATAAGGTACTCTCTATATAGTATTAGAATGTGACCATGCCCTACTCGGGGTTGTGAGCCGGATAACCTTGTTGAGGGTTTGTACCCATCAACCTTGTTAGGGGTTTGTACTTATCAACCTACCAGGGGGTTTGTACTCTGGCACCATAGGTAGTAGGGTGCGACAATCCACCAACCTATTGAGGGTTTGTTTTCCGGCACCGTGGGTGGTAGGGTGTGACAATCCACCAATCTATCCGGGGATTTGTAGTATGGCACCAAGGGTGGTAGGGTGTGACGATCCACCAATAGTTTAATAGTCTCTTTTTACACATATAGTCTATTCTATGTAAGCATATTTTACTTAAGCATTAATCATGCATACCATATTATTACTATGTTATCTATTGCTTATCTCTGTGCATTTTGATTATGATGCCATTCAATTGTTGCATTGCATCCTATATACTTAGTACATTCAAATGTACTAACACATACTCTATACCTACATGATGTCACCATGTAGGAACTGGTGTACCTTGTTGGTGAGTCCTCCATTTCAAGGACTTTACTTAAGATCTCTTGCTTTATATTAAGAATTTTCTCTCTTTTGGTTACATAGGTTGATTTTTCTTGGCCCCCTCTCTTATCTTTATGTAGTAAAGGTGTTGTTGGACATGTTATGTATTTATGCCATGAGCCTCGTCTCTATTGACTCTTGTTGTTCATTATGTGGAAGTTTCCCCTTAGCCCCTTTACCATTACTTCTAATGTTTTATTGATACTTTACCTTTTCCGCAACCAAGGATGTGTAATGATATATTAAGAGGCTTTTTTGTGGTCCTATCAGGTTCCTCGCCCTAGGCTTGGGTCGTGACAAATTCTGTATCAGAGCACTAGGTTGTTAGATCCTGGAGTCCAATACATCACATCGATTAGAGTCTTATTCATGGTTATGTTGTACACCACAACTATGAGTGGGAGATTGTGAGACGTGTTAGGAATTATTTCCCTTCTTCATGTTCTAAGTCATGCTATAGATTTGGAGTAAGCTTTCCTCCCCTAACGCTTGCTCTTTGGTATGCTAGATCATGACTAACAAGAGAGGGAGACAAGCCCACACGCTTAAGGAGCAATTGACCAATGGAGAGCTTAAGGATGCTTTTACCTTGCTTGCACAAATGGTGTATAATCAAACCAATCAAGGGGCCTAAGAACCTCATGCTTCTATACCTGCCTCTCAGGTGAGAGACTTCATGAGAATGAATCCCTCAGAATCCCATGGGTCAAAGATGAGCGAGGATCCTTAAGAATTCATTGATAAGGTTTACAAGATTTTGTCTATTATGGGTGTGGGGACAGAGGATAAGGCAGAGTTGGTGGCCTACTAACTCAAAGGGGTAGCTTAAATATGGTATAACCAATGGAAGGAATAGAAGGGAGTTGGCTATGTGGTGCTCTGGGAGGAGTTTAGGGTGGGCTTCCTTAATCGGTTCTTCCCCCTTGAACTTAGGGAAGCTAAATTGGTGAAATTTATGAATTTGAGACAAGGGTCCATGAGTGTGAGGGAGTATGCCCTTATGTTCAACCAACTTTCAAAATATGCTCCACACTTGTTGGCAGACTCGAGATCTAGGATGAAAAAATTTGTGATGGGTGTTTCCAACTTAGTTAGTGAGGAATGTCGGTGTGTCATGTTGAGTAGTGACATGGAGTTGTCATATTTAATAACCTATGTCAAGCAAATAGAAGGGGAGAAGTTGATGAAGAGGAGGGTCCATGAGGCTAAGAAGGCTCGTTTTGAGGGAAAGTTGTAAAAGGGTGGCCAGATCCATCAAGGCCAAGGGTCCTCTAATTCTCATAATAGGGGATTTTTTAATGACTTTCTAAGGACCCATGGTGTTGGTGTGTTGATTCTAAAGTGTGTGTCCTAGGTGTGGAAGGGGTCATAAGGGCTAATGTTTAAGAGATACTAATGTGTGCTTTGGTTGTGGGGAAGTGGGTCACAAAAAGGTGGATTGCCCTCGAAGTAGCAACAAGGTTAAGGAGGTTCATCCACAAGGTGTACATATGGTTCCTTTAGGGAGAGGTGGCGGACAAGATGATGCCCTAATAGACAATAGGTTTTATGCTTTGCATGGGACGCAAGGGACTGATAAGATGCCCGACATTGTTACTGGTATGCTGAAAATCTTTGACTTTGATGTATATACATTGATTGATCCGGGTGCCACTCTTTCTTTTTCACTCCTTTTTTTGCCAAAAAGTTCCATGTTGACCCGAAGTTATTGCATGAGTCATATGAAGTGTCTACTCCTATTGCTGAATCTATTGCTGCTAGAAAAGTTTATAGAAGTTGTCCTATTTACACCTTGCATAAAGTGTTGCCATGTGATCTTGCTGAGTTAGACATGGTTGATTTAGATGTCATTCTTGAGATGCATTGGTTTCATGCCTACTATGCTTCTATTGATTGTAGAACCCGTAGGGTCAAATTCCAATTTCCAAATGAACCCTCCCTTGAGTAGGAGAGTCAAGATATGGTGGTTAAGGGTAGATTCACCTCTTGCATTAAAGCCTGTAAGATGATCTCTAAGGGATATCTTTACCATCTTGTGACGGTGAGAGATTTGGAGTCTAAAGTCCTTGTCATAGAGTTCATTCTAGTTGAAAATGAGTTTCTTGATGTCTTCCCAAATGACCTTCTCGGTGTTCCTCCCGAAAGGGAAATAGACTTTGGCATAGACCTCCTCCTTGATACTCAACCCATTTCTATTCCCCCTTACCATATGGCTCCGATGGAGTTAAATGAGTTGAAGAAAGAATTGAGGGACTTGTTGGAGAAGGGTTTTGTTAGGCTTAGTCAATCCCTTTGGGGTGCATCGGTGTTGTTTGTGAAGATGAAGGATGGGTCTCTTAGAATATGTATTGACTACTGACAACTCAATAGGGTCACCATCAAGAACAGGTATCCTCTTCCATGGATTGATGACTTTTTTAACCAATTGCAAGGGTCTAGCCATTTCTTAGATTGATCTTCGGTCCGAGTATCATCAAGTGAAGGTGAGGGAGTGTGATATTCCCAAGACGACCTTGCAGACTAGATATAGGCATTATGAGTTTTTTGTGATGTCTTTTGGGTTGACCAATACACTGACCATATTCATGGACCTTATGAATAGGGTCATCAAACCCTACCTTGATTCCTTTGTTGTGGTCTTCATTTATGATATTTTGATCTATTCTTGTGGTGAGGAGGAGCATAGGGCTCATTTAAGGGTTGTGTTGCAAAGATTGTGGGAGGAGAAATTGTATGCTAAATATGAAAAATGTCAATTTTGGTTTAAGGAGGTGGTTTTCCTAGGGCATGAAATGTCGGGGGATGGTATAAAGGTGAACCCTAAAAAGATGGATGTGATTAAAAATTGTCCTAGACCATTGACCCCATCAGATATTAGGAGTTTCTTAGGCTTAGTAGGTCACTATCGGAGATTTGTGAATGGGTTCTCTTCTATGGCTTCTCCTATGACGAAATTGACTCAAAAGAAGGCTAAGTTTGTGTGGACCGATGAATATGAGAGGTGTTTCCAAACCTTGAAAGATAATCTTGTGTCTGCTCTTATATTGTCACTACCAGATGGGCTTAAGGGGTTTGTTGTGTATTGTGATGCATCTAGAGTGGGTTTGGATTTTGTGCTAATGCAAAATGGTAAGGTGATAGCCTATGCTTCTAGGCAACTCAAGGTGCATGAAAATAACTACCCTACTCATGATATTCAATTGTCCGCCATAGTGTTTGCTTTGTAAATTTGGCCACATTATTTGTATGGGGTGAATGTTGATGTGTGCACTAATCATAAGAGCCCCCAATACGTCTTCACTCAAAAAGATCTCAACTTGAGGCAAAGAAGGTCGCTAGAAATTCTTAAAGACTGTGATATGAGTGTGCATTATCATCCGAGTAAGGCAAATATTGTGGTGGATTCCTTGAGTAGGGTGACCATGGGTAACTTAGCTCATGTTGATGGTAGAGAGAAGGAGATGGCTAGGGAAGTGTATCATGGCTAGTTAGGGGTTAGATTTGAGGAGGTTGGTAGTGGTGATTTTGTTGTTGTTGATGGTTCTAGGTGTTCCTTGGTTGATGAGGTGATAGCAAAACAAGATCTTGATTCCTCCTTGTTAGAATTGAAGGTCTTGGTGAAAGAGGGCAAGGTGGAGGTTTTCTCCCAAGGGGGAGATGGTTCCCTTCGATACCAAGGTAGGTTGTGTGTACCTTATATTGATGGTTTAATAGAAAAGACACTTGTTGAGGCCCACAACTCTTCTTATTCTATCTACCCTGGCTCCACCAAAATGTATAGAGGTTTGAGGGGTGTATATTGGTGGGGAGGCACGAAAAGGGAAATTACCAACTTCGTGTCCAGTTGTCATAGTTGTCAACAAGTCAAAGTCGAACATCAAAGGCTGAGTGGCCTAACCCAAGCTTTTGAGGTTCCTTATGGGAAGTGGGAAGAGATAAATATGGATTTTGTGGTTGGGTTGCCCAAGACTAGAAAGGATTTTGATTCCATTTGGGTTGTGGTTGATAGGATGACAAAATCGGCCCATTTTCTACCGGTTAAGACCACATATGAGGCTCAAGATTATGTAAGTTTGTACATTAATTATTTGATAAGGTTGCATGGGTTTCCTTTGTCCATTATATCAGATCGTGGGGCTCAATTTACTTCACATTTTTGTGATCTTTCCAAAGGGGTCTTGGTACTAGCTTTTAGCTTTCTATGGCCTTTCACCCTCAAATGGATGGCCAAGCCGAGAAGACCATCCAAACCCTTGAGGATATGCTCAGAGCATATGTGTTGGAGCTTAAAGGTAGTTGGAATGATCATCTTCTATTGATTGAGTTTTCCTACAACAATAGCTATCATTCTAGCATCAGTATGGCTCCTTTTGAGGCTCTTTATGGGAGACGTTGCAGAGCAATGGTCAGATGGTTGGGGTTGGTGAGATAGCTTTGTTGTGACCAAACTTGGTTATGGTGGCTCTTGAGAAGATTAAGATAATTAGTGAAAGGTTGAAGACAACCCAAAGTCATCAAAAATCCTATGGTGATGTGAGAAGAAGCGACCTTGAATTCAAAGTCGGTGATTGGGTCTACCTGAAGGTTTCACCCATGAAGGGCGTAGTCCATTTTGGTAACAAGGGCAGGTTGAGTCCAAGATATGTTGGTCCTTGTGAGGTCATGAGGAGGGTTGGAAAGGTAGCTTATGAGTTGATATGATGTTTAAGTGCATTGTTGTATCTCTATGTGGGCTGAAATTGTCATGTTTGTGCATCTCATATACGTATCTTTGACATTCGGGGACGAATGTTCCCAAGGGAGAGATATTGAAATGACCCCAAATAGTGTGCAAAAATATGCCTCGAAAGTGCTCGAAATTGTAATTTTCGTATATATCAAAATTTGTGCGTGATATCAAAAATAGGACTTCATATTCTTATTCAAAGGGTCAAGATTAGGGGGAAGAAAGTCTTATAGGAATTTTAGAGCAACCGTATCAAAATTCAAAATTCCCAAAAATGCAAATTCCAAAGAGCTTTTCGCGCCCCTAGCGCGACAAACTAAAGGAGCGCGCTCATGTTAAATTTTGCTAGTTTTGACTTTGGTCTAAGACTTTTAAGTCTTGGGCCTAAGTATCCCCAGACGTGAAAATACCTATACTTATACATTTTCACCCTTATATCATTCTAAACATTTCCTAATACTCATTCAAACACTTATTAGACAATTTTTTATTCCTAAAATAAAGACTCAAGACCCTTTCTGGATCTTAAGGATTGTGCTCAAGCTTCAAGTCTTCATCCCCAATCTTCATCAATTTCATCTCCAAACCTAAGGTATGTGGGTTTCTTTCATGGGTTCCTTTCACCCGTGATGCCCAAGCTTCCTTTTCCTCAAAATTGCATGATTTAAAGTTGGTTTACACTTGGGTCTTATCTATTATGAAAATCGACACACTATGTTTGGGATTCTAAGATTGTGACTATTTTACTATGTTTTGGCCCATGAATCTAAGGTCAATTGCAAGGTTTTATGGAAGGTTTTGAAGTTTATTACTTGGGAGTAGTATCTATTTAAGCTTTTACATTGAATTTCAAGCATGATTTCACTTTTGAATTGCATGGTTTTACATTAGTACCACACACCCTCTAAGTGTTTGATAAAATGTTTGGCTATAGTTTCTTGAGGAATTGAAGGTCCAATATATGTCTTGTGAGTTGAATGACTATATGATGATGATATGATGATGAAATGAATGTATGTAATGTATTCTCTATATAGTGATGGAATCTGACCATCCCCTACTTGGGGGTTGTGAGCCGGGTAACCTTGTTGGGGGTTTGTACCCATCAACTTTTTGGGGGGTTTGTATTCATTAATCTACCAGGGGTTTGTTCTCCAGCCTTTTGGGTGGTAGGGTGTGATGATCCACCAACGTATCGAGGGGTTTGTACTCTAGCAGCAAGGGTGGTAAGGTGTGATGATCCACCAATACTTTAATGATCTCTTCCTACACATATGTTCGATTCTATATAAGTATCTTTTACTTAAGCATCAATCATGCATGCCATATTGGTACTGTTTTATATATTGCTTATCTCTATGAATTTTGATTATGATGCCTTTCTATTGTTGCATTACATCCTATATACTTAGTACATTCAAGCATACAAATGCATACTCTATGCTTACATGATGTCACCCATGTAGGAACTAGTGCACCGCTTGATTATCGTCCTCCTCTATATGGCTGGTACAACTTCTATCAAGCTTGTTGGTGAGTCCTCAATTTTGGGGACATTACTTAAGATCTCTTGTTTTATATTAAGACTTTTCTCTCTTTTGGTTACGTATTGACTATGAGGGTGAGCATGGTTACTTTCTCTTGTACCTCTCTCTTATCTTTATGTAGTGGAGGTATTGTTGGACATGTTATGTATTTATTCCACAAGTCTAATCTCTATTGACTCTTAGTATTCGTTATATGGAAGTTTCCCTTAGCCCTTTTACCATTGCTTCTAATATTTTATTGATACTTTATCTTTTCCGCAACCAAGGATGTGTAATGATATGTTAAGAGGCTCGCTTGGGGAACATCAGGTTCCCCATGTGCCGTGTCATGGCTAGGCCCTAGGCTTGGGCCATGACAATAGCAAAAGAAGTAAAGATAGTGTTCTCACACTTGAGGACTCACTAGGGCTTGCTTCAACGGATGTACTAGCCACGTAGAGGTGGTCGTGTGGGGCTTCGATTCTCACATGGTAATATCTTTTAGGCATAGAGTATGCGTTAGTACGTTTAAATGTACTAAGTATGTAGGATGTAATGCAACAAGACATAACACAATGTAGTAAAAATGCATCGTAATAAGCAATAGATAAGTGAGATCTCAATATGACAAGAATTGGTCAATGCTTGAAGTAAACCATGCTTGTAAATCATTCAACTTGCATGGAAAATAATACATGTGTGGGAAGAGACCCTAACCGACAAAAGTAAGATCAAGCAAGCTAAAACTTGAAATCCTAATGACTAGCTCTCATTGAGAGGTGGTCTACTTGCCAAGTTAAAACATACTCCACCCTATGGGAGCCCGTCCCATTTTGAAGAAGTAACCCCCCTTACGGGAACCCATCCCATGTCACGGTAGATTTCATAATACAGTGCACTAAATGGATCCAAAAGTATAGAAAAGGTATAGCATAATTCTATGTTGGCACATAATTTGAGGAAAAGAGTGTGGACCCTTGAAGATAGTCCACGCCGACATCCAATATATTAGTGCTAAGTCCATTCCCATGGAATACTTGAAATAATTATAACTTGTATAACTTGTAAGAAACATGGTACATGATATGAGTAGCTCTTAAATATACTTGACCTCTAATAGTGAGCCTAACTTGAAATATGAGAGTAGATCATAATCATACATGAAACCTTGCTTTAACATGAATGGCCCACAAGAGGTAAAAGCCATGAAATAGGGATTAACTTGATACTTGTAACTTCATATATAGTTTTCATGAATTCAATACATACTTGAAAGCCCTTAATCATCATATAGTCACTTGACATGTAAATCATGTAATAGACCATCAATAACTTGAGATTTCTTGGCTTGACATTTTATCAAACACTTGGTGGGTTCATGATACTAGTTCAAAATCATGAAATTCAAGAGTGAAATCATGTGAGAAAACTCAATGCAAATCAAACCACCAACATATTACAAAACCCTCATGTTGGATACCTTGAAATCCATTGTCAAATCCCATAAATAGTTTCATAGCTCAAAATATGCATAGTCTCAATAGACAAATTAATCCATGGTATAAGCTTGAAGTAGATAGTTATACATAATCAATCAACATTTCATAGAACCCCAACAGAATTTATATTCATAATCAATAATAAAGAGATACCAATCGATAGTACAACTTAAAAACATGCAATTTTTATAATCAGGAAGATTGGACTCCATGGGTGAAAGGACCCAATAGATTAAACCCATATAGCTCAAACTTGAGTTTTCTTGAGATGATCTTGAAGAGAACTTGGAGGTTGAAGAGAATCCTTAAATTCCAAAGTTAGGCTTGAAATCCTTAAAATTTGGAGAGATATTTGGTAAAGTCTTGGAGAGGTTTTTGAGATGGTCTTGAGTGGTATAGAGTTGAAAAATTACTAAGTATAGGTGTTTTCATGCATAAGTGGGCATGAGGATATGACCCAAATGCCCTTGGCTGAGATAGAAAAACCAATAAAAATAAAACACTAGTCCGCTCCCTTGGCGCAATGCGGACCAGCTGCGAACTTCATTTCAACACTAATCCGCGCCCCTGATGCATCGCGGCCATAATGCTGATGGCCATTGGAAATAAAAAATTAGAGAAAATTATTTTTTGCTATGAGTCCTCTAAAATCTGGGCTATACCCATTCCCCACTCAATATTACCTCCTAATCGAGAACATGATGTCAGATTTTCGATATCACACACAAATTTTGAGATATACAGAAATTACAATTATGGACATTTTTGAAGCACATTTTTGGGGCATTTCAATATCTCCTATTTGGGAATATTCGTCCTCGAATGTCAAAGAAATGTGCATAAAAGAAGTAATCATGAAAATTGCAGCCCGACATGAATGCAACAAATGTATTTAAGCTTCATTCTAAAAAAACTCAACATGAATATCAAAAATCACCATAAACTTGTCAACATAAACATGAATGCATGCAAAATGATATAAGGGCTGAAACTTAAGACTTGAAATCATATAGGGGACTTAAATTAGTACCTTTGGCTTGAGTGGAGTGGAAGAGATATGAGTATCGCTTTCTCATATCTGCCTCGGCTTCCCATGTAGTACATTCAACTTGTTGGTTCCTCTAAAGGACCTTGATGGATGCTACATATTTGTTCCTCAACCCTTCACTTGCCTATCCAAAATTGTCAGTGGGACCTCCTCATAAGTCAAATTATCTGCTACAATGCCCACAACATCCAAGGGCACTATGGCACTTAGGACACCCACACACTTTCTCAACATGGACACATGGAAGATTGGATGAACCATGTCCTTCTCCACAGGCAACTCCAACTCATATGCAACCTTACCCACTCTCCTCAAAACTTTATAAGAACACAAAAACCTTGGGCATAATTTTCCCTTCTTGCTAAACCGGACCACACCCTTCATGGGTGACACTTTCAAGTAAACCCAATCACCAACCTTAAACTCAAGATCTCTTCTCCTCACATTGGAGTAGGACTTTTGTCTACTTTAAGCTATTTCAGTCTCTCCCATATTGACCTCACCTTCTCCATGGCTTCAATGACCAAATCCGGACCTAGCAATGCCATTTCTGCCATGTCAATCCACCCAACTAGGGATCTATAACGCCTGCTATAAAGAGCTTAGAAGCCATACTAATGCTTGAGTGGTAAATATTGTTGTAATAAAACTCAATGACTGGAAGATGTTCATCCCAACAACCCTTAAGCTCCAAAACACAAGATTTAACCATATCCTCGAGACTTTGGATAGTCCTATCTACCACTATCCATTTAAGGATGAAAAGCTATGCTAATTTTAACCTTGGTATGGAGACCTCTTTGGAAGGACTTCCAAAGGTGAGAAGTGAATTGAGCACCAAGATCCAAAATGATAGATAAGGGCACCCTATGCAACCTAACCAACTCATGAATGTACAATTTGCATAATCTTTGACACCATAAGTAGTTTTGATCTATAGGAAGTAAGCCGATTTTTTCATTCTATCCACAACAACCCAAATAGAGTCAAAATGTTTCCTAGTCTTAGGCAACCTAACCACAAAATCTATGTTGATCTCTTCCCACATCCATGTAGTAATCTCTATATCTTGGGCTAGGCCACCCGACCTTTGATGTTTGGCTTTCACTTGTTGGCAATTGTGACATCCAGATATGAACTTGGCATCATCTCTCTTCCTACATCCCACCAATACACTTCCCCCAAGTCTCTATAAATCTTTGTAAAACCAGGGTGAATGGAATAGGATAATTATGGTTCTCCTATAAGTTTAATTCTTTCAAATCATCTACATTTGGCACACACAATCTACCTTGGTACCTAAGGGCACCATCTTCCCCCTGGGAGAAAAATCTCTACTTTACCATCTCTCACCAAGGACTTCAACTCTAGCAAGGCAAGGTCAAGATCTTATTTTGCCTTTACCTCCTCAATCAAAGAAGATTTAAAACCACTACACTACCATTATCAACATTATCCAACCTAACCCCTAGCCTAGCCAATCGATGAACCTCTCTAGCTACCTTTTTGCCACCGTCATCAACATAAGCTAGACTACCCATAGACACCCTACTTAGAGCATCGACCACAACATTAGCCTTTTTGGGGGTGATAATGCACATTCATATCATAATCTTTAAGCAGGTCTAACCACCTTGTTTTTCTCAAGTTAAGATCATTTTGGGTGAACACATAGACTCTTTTGGTCGGTAAACAGATCAACATGAACCCCATACAAGTAGTGACGAGAAATTTTTAAAGCAAATACTACGGCTGCTAATTAAATATCATGGGTAGGATAATTCTTCTCATGCACCTTAAGTTGTCTAGAGGCATATACTATTGCCTTACCACTTTGCATCAAAACACACCCCCAAATCAATTCTTGAGGCATCACAATATACAACAAATCCTTCCAACCCTTCTAGTAGATCCAAGATAGAAGCGGAGATAAGCTTATCTTTCAAAGTTTAGAAACTCTTTTGACACTCATCGATCCACACAAATTTCGCCTTCTTTTGTGTCAATATAGTCATAGGAGAAGCAACAGAAGAGAAACCATTTACAAACCTCTTGTAATAATGAAATGCCCCAAAATGCCCAATAATGTGCCTCAGAAATGCCCATAATAGTAATTTCCATATATCTTAAAATCAATGCATGATATCAAAAATCTAACTTCATATTCGTGATCAAGAAGCAAAATTGAGTGGGAAATGAGCATAAGCCCGATTTTAGAGCAACTATAGCGAAAAATAATTTTCCAACATTTATAGTTTCCAAAGGCAATCCGCGCCTTAGCCTCAACACGTCAGGGTCGCAGATTAGTATTATTTTATGCCTCAAAAAAACTAGTTCAGCCTAAGGTTTTGGGGTCTTGGGACCATGTCTTCCTATACATAAAAACACCTATGTTTACCTATTTTTCAACTGTATATCACTCAAGACACTCCTAAAACCCTCTCTAACACTTAGCCAATCATTTCATCCAAATTCAAGCGTCCCAAAATCATTTCGATATCTTAAGAAATTCATTCAAGCTTCAAGATTCCATTCAAATCTTCATCAATAAAATCCCCAAATTTGAGGTATGTGGTTTCAACCATTGGGTCCTTTCACCCATGGTGCCCAACCTTCTTTTTTATGTAAATTGCATGTTTTCAAGTTGGATAATCTATGGGTAACTTTTATTATGAAAGATTATTATAAATTATGCTAGGGTTTCATAAAATGTTGACTATTTAAGCATGGTTTGAGCTATGAATCTATAATCTATTATGAGATTTAATGAGGGATTTCAATGTATCTTGCATAAGGGTATTACCAAGTATTGATGGGTTGATTCATATTGAGTTTTCTCACATGATTTCAATCTTGAATTGCATGATTTTGAACTAGCATTACATATCCGCCAAGTGTTTGATAACATGTCCAATTAAGGATTCTTGAGTTATTTGATGATCTATTGTACAACTTATAAGTCAAGTGGTTTTATGATGATGAAAATAATATATGCACGTGTGGCAATTTTCACGAGAGGATGCCACTTCTATACTCCTCTAGCTTACATAACACTCACTAATATATGAAGAATTTAACATGTGACATATTAATCATAATAAACAATTAATTCAAAATAGTTATAGGTATAAGATTTTGTTCTAAAAGTTGTTTAGTTGATTTCTAGTTCAAGTTTTTTACTTAAGAACCTTGCAAGTAATTTAAACTACTATATCGCGAGATATTTATATATTACCCCTACTGTTGTAGCACGCTGAAAAGTATTATCAAAGTTAAAATACAAGGACATAAAATTTACTATTTCCATTTCATACAACATCTTAACATAACTGGTATTTTTGATATAGCAACAAGCTTAAATTTCACTAAACAAGCTAAAACTTAAAGTTTCAAACCATGGTTTCAAAACATACAATGGCCTTTCAAATTTATACATACATATGGAACAAGAAAATCATGTACATGTCCCAAAACTACTATAATATCTCTGTCTAGTTGCAATGTAATCTTCTGCAAAGCTCCCAATATTTATCTTCAATTGACATCCTTAAGTATCATCTCGCGTACTCCCTATGACGGAAACAACTATCGCTAAGCATGAAGCTTAGTAGTGTAAATGAAAAGACCTTAAAAAGTGTCCAAAAATATGCCTCGGAAGTGCCTAGAATTGTAATTTTCATATATCTCAAAATTAGTGCATGATATCGAAAATTAGACTTTATATTCTCGTTCAAAAGGTCAAATTGCATGGAAAATGGACCTAAACCTGATTTAAGAGCAACTTTATCAAAATCTGGAAATCACAAAATATGATTTCCAGATAGGTTTTCGCGCCCATGGCGTGACGTGCCAAGGGCACTCCTCTGTGCATTTTTTGACTAGTTTTTATTTCGATCCAAGATTTTAAATCTTTGGCCTAAGTGTTCCCAAGCATAAAAATACCTAAACTTAGCCATTTTCCACCCTCATATCATTCAAAACATCCCCCAATACTCATTCAATCACTTAACCAAATATTTTACTCCTAACTTAAGTCTCAAAAAAATCTGAATTTAAATATTATCATTTAAGCTTCAAGTCTCCATCGCTGATCTTCATCAAGTTCATCACCAAAGCTAAGGTATGTGGGTTTCTTTAATGGGTTTCTGTCACTCATCATAACCAAGATCCCTTTTACTATAATTTGCATGATTTAAAGTTGATTTACTCATGAGTCATATATATTATGAAACTCACTGCATACTATGCTGGATTTATAAAATTGTGACTATTTTACTATATTTTGGGATATGAATCTAAGATCTATTGATGATTTATATTGAATTTTCTAGCATGATAATACTCTTGAATTGCATGATTTTACACTAGTACTACACACCCTCCAAGTGTTTGATAAAATGTCCAGTTATGTTTTCTTGAGGAATTGAAGGACCAATGCATGTCTTATGAGTTTAATGACTATATGATGATGGAATGACAATAAAAGGATGTTGGAAAGGAATATATATATACGATGATAAAAGGAGTGTATATATAATATTATCTCTATTGTGTTGGAGATGACCTAGCCTAGTGGGGGGGGTCATAGGCCTGGGTAACCTTTTTGAGGGGTTGGTACCTCGAACGCCTAGCTCGGTGGGTGGTAGGCCCGGGTACCCATGTTGGGGGTTGGTACCCATCAACCTTGATGGGGGATTTGTACTCCATCAACCTTGTTAGGGGGTTTGTACTCCATCTACCTCATTAAGGGGTTTGTACCTCATGCGTATCTCCAAGGATGTGGCAGGCCTTGGATTGCACTAAGAATGGTCATTTCTTACACATATATTATGTTCTATATAAGCATGATTTTACTTCGAGCATCATTCATACATGCCATCTTGCTATTATGTTATCTGTTGAGTATTATTATGCATTTTGCCTGTGATATCTATCTATTGTTGCATTGCATGCTACATACTTAGTACATTCAAACATACTAATGCATACTCTATGCCCACATGATGTCACAATATAGGAACTGGTGCACCATTTGATCAACCTCCCCCTCCACGTGCCTAGTACGATTGTCTCTCAAGGTATTTGGTAAGTCCTCCATTCCGAGGATGTTGTATATGATCTCTTCCTATGCACTAAGACTATCTTTCTTTTGTTTATGTATTGGCTTTGAGGGTGAGATCGATTTCTTGTCGTGCCCCCGCTCTTACCTATGTAGCAGAGGTGTTGTTGGACATGTTATGTATCTATGTTATGAGCCTTGACTCTACTGTTCTTGACATATAAGATATGATAGTATTCCTTTAGTCCCGGCTATCCCTATATATTTCTATTGATGCTTGTTTTATTCCTTCTGCGTCCAAAGATGTGTAATGATGTTCTAAGAGGATTGCTTGGGGTCGCTTTGGGTTTTCCTTTCTCCGTGCCACGTTTAGGCCCTAAGTTTGGGTTGTGACAAATTTTTTATCAAAGCACCAGGTTTTTAGCTCTTTGGAGTCCAATGCACCATGTCAATTAGAGTCTTGTTCATGGTTGTGTTGTGCACCACAACTAATGAGCTAGAGGCTATGAGTCATTGAGGAAATGTTTCCCTTCTTGTTACTCTATGTAGTGCTATAGATATTGACGTAAGGGTTTTTCCTCCCTAACGATTGTCCTTTTCTATGCTAGATCATACCTAAGTTAAGAGGGAGAAGAGCCCGTACACTTGAGGGGCAATTGGCTAATGTAGAGCTTCGGGATGCTCTCACTTTGCTTGCACAAGTGGTGGTTAATCAAGATAACCAAGGGGCCCAAGACCCTCATGCTCCTACACCGGCATCTTGGGTGAGAGATTTCATGAGGATGAATCCTCTGGAATTCCATTGATCAAAGGTGAGTAAGGACTCTCAAGAGTTCATTGATGAGGTCTACAAGATTTTGTCTATCATAGGTGTGAGGTTGGAAGATAAGGTGGAGTTGGGGGCCGACCAACTCAAAGGGGTTGCAGAAATATGTACAATCAATAGAAAGAGGAAAGGGAGTCAACAATGTGGTTCTATGGGAAGAGTTCAAGGCGACCTTTGTAAATAAATTTTTCCCTCTTGAGCATAGGGAAGCAAAATTGGTTGAATTTATGAATTTGAGACAAGGGTCTATGAGTGAAAGGGAGTATGCCCTCAAGTTCACCCAACTTTCAAAGTTTTCTCCTCACTTAGTTGCCTACCGAAAGTCGAGAATGAACAAGTTCATGATGGGTGTGTCCGTCTTAGTGAGTGAAGAATGCCAATCCACCATGTTGATTAGTGACATGGAATTTTCATGTTTGATGACTTATGCAAACAAAAGGAAGAAGAGAAATTGAGGAAGAGAAGGGGTCATAGGCTAAGAGGGCCCGTTTTGAGGGTATGCTCCAAAAGTGTGGCCAGTTTCATCAAGGCCAAAGGTCTGCTCATGCATTGAATAGGAGGGGTGCAAATGAGTTTTCAAGGGCCTAAGGTATTGGTTGTGTGGGTCCTATTAATGTGTTTCCAAGGCATGGTATGGGTCATGGTGGCCTATGCTTAAGGAATACTGGTGCTTGATTTGGTTGGGGGGAAATGGGGCATAAGGCAATAGATTGCCTTCAAAATCACAACAATGGTAAGGAGATGCATCCACAAGGTGCTAATGCGGTTCCTTTTGGGAGAGGTGGCCAACAAGATGGTGCCCCAAGGCACAATCGGTTTTATGCTTTGCATGGGAGGTAAGGGTTAATGAGGTCCCCAGTGTTGTTACCAGTATGTTGAAAATCTTTGACTTCGATATGTATGCATTGATTGATCCAGGTGCCACTCTTTCTTTTATTACCCCTTTTGTTGCCAAAAAGTTCCATGTTGACCCGAATTGTTATGCGAGTCATATGACGTGTCTACTCCTATTAGTGCATCTATTGTTTCTAGGAAAGTTTATAGAGATTGTGCCATTTGTATTTTTCATATATTATTGCCTTGTGATCTTGTTGAATTGGACGTGGTTGATTTTGATGTCATTCTTGGGATGGATCGCTTGCAGGCATACTATGCCTCTATTAATTATAGAACCCATATGGTCAAATTCCAATTCCCAAATGAACTCTTCATTGAGTGGGAGAGTCATGATGTTGTGGTCAAGGGTAAGTTCATTTCTTCGATTAAAGGCTGGTAAGTTGATCTCTAAGGGGTATCTTTACCATCATGTGAGGGTTTGGGATGTAGAGTTCAAAGTCCTCCCAATAGAGTTGGTTCCGGTTGTAAATGAGTTTCTTGATATGTTTCTAGATGACCTTCCTGGTGTCCCCCGAAAGGGAAATAGATTTTGGTACAAGTCTCCTTCCCGATACTCAACCCATCTCTATCCCCCCTTACTGCAAGGCCCCGGTGGAGTTGAAGGAACAATTGAGGGACTTATTGGAGAAGGGATTTATTAGACCTAGCCAGCACCTTGGGGTGCACTGGTGTTGTTTGTGAAAAAGAAGGATGGGTCCCTTAGAATGTGTATTAAGTTTCGGAAACTTAATAGGGTCACCATCAAGAATAGGTATACTCTTCCAAGGATTGATGATTTGTTTGGCCAATTACAAGGTGCTAGCTATTTCTCTAAGATTGATTTTCTATTCGGGTATCATCAAGTGAAGGTGAGGAAGTGTGATATTCCCAAGACGACCTTCCGTACTAGGTATGAGTATTATGAGTTTGTTGTGATGTCATTGGGTTGACCAATGCACCATCATCTTCATGGACCTTATGAATAGGATTTTCAAACCTTATCTTGATGCATTTGTTGTGGTATTTATTGATAATATTTTGATTTGTTCTTATGGTGAGGAGGAGCATTGGGCTCATTTGAGGTTGTGTTGCAAAGATTGAGGGTAGAGAAGTTATGTGCTAAATATGAAAAGTGTGAATTTTGGTTGAAGGAGGTTGCTTTCCTAGGTCATGTAGTGTCGGGGGATGGTATTAAAGTGGGTCCTAACAAGATGGACATAATTAGAATTTTGCCTAGACCATTGACCCCGTCGGATATTAGGAGCTTCTTGGGCTTAGCGGATTAATATTAGAGATTTATGAATGAGTTTTCTTCTGTTGTTTCTCCTATGAATAAATTGACTAAAAAGAAGGTCATAATTTTATGGACTAATAAGTGTGAAAGGACTTTCCAAACATTGAAAGATAAGCTTGTGTCCGCTCCCATTTTGTCACTACTAGAAGGGCTAAAGGCATTTGTCGTGTATTGTGATGCTAGAGTTGGTTAGTGTCTTCTAATGCAAAATGGTAAGGTGATAGCCTATGCTTCTAGGCAACTCAAGGTGTATGAAAAGAACTAGCCTACCCATGATCTTGAACTAGCTATCGTGGTATTTTGCATTAATGATTTGGCATCATTACTTATATAGGGTGTATGTTAATGTGTTCACCAATCACAAGAGCCTCCAATGTGTCTTCACTCAAAAATATCTTAGCTTGAGACAAAGGAGATGGTTAGAACTACTTAAGGACTATGATATGAGTGTGCATTATTATCCGGGTAAGGATAATGTGGAGACGTATGCATTGAGTAGGGTGTCTATAGGTCGCCTAGCTCATGTTGATGGTGGTGATAACGAGGTGTCTAGGGAGGTCCATCTTTTGGCTAGATTGGAAGTTAGATTAGGGGAAGTGGGTAATGGTAGTGGTGTTGTATTTGATGGTTCTAAATCTTCATTAGTTGAGGACTTGAAAGCTAAGCAAGATCTTGATCCCTCCTTGTTGGAATTGAAGGCTTTGGTTGGTGATATGAAAGTGGAGGTTTTCTCCCATGTGGGAGGTGGTGCAGTTAGATACCAAGGTAGGTTATGTGTGCCTTATGTTGATGGCTTGAGAGTGAGAATTCTTTTTGAGGCTCACAGTTCTTATTTGTCACACCCCAAGTCCCGTTAGGGTGGACAGGCACCCGTTGCCGATAAGGCCCGGGAGAACCAACCTGTACTATATGCTCACTATACTTATCAGATGGCTTTTGTACCCTTAGCATGCCTTAAAATAGATAAACAGTGATAATAAGCCAAAAGGGAAAGCATATGAGTAGGACGTTGGGGCCACGGTGTCTAACGTATGAAACATAACTTCCCTTTTACTGTACATAGTCTACAAATCCTCTAAGTAAAGAAGAACATTTGATAAGGGTCGGGACAGGCCCCGCCTCATCTTAATTGTACAACATAAACATAAGTTCTAGACATATACAAAACCCCGAAGCGACCTGGAGCTTGGTGACAACCGCTGAATATCCCAAACTTCTACTGGGGAGATCTATTGGCACCTGTACCTGCAGCATGAAATGCAGGTCCGTCGTAAGGGACGTCAGTACAAGATAATGTACTGAGTATGTAAGGCAGGAAATACTGTACATAAAGTAGTAACTCAAATGAACCCATGCACTGGTGTA
>JAOTQR010000100.1:6593140-6616424 GCA_025774065.1 Solanum ossicruentum | reverse complement strand
CAAAGCCTACATAAATTGTTCTCAACACCTCACACAAGAAGTACAAGATTCTATATACTTAACAAAGGTTAAGAAATTCACTTGCCCTATATAAAGTCTTGAATGATGTCAATTTCGAAGCTCTTCTCTTTCTTTGACACTCCAATTCACTAAAATCTATTCAAATATAGCATCATAATTATATAATGAATCTAACGACACTAAAATTAATTAATTCGGTAAAAAGGATAAAATTGTCCAAAAGTTTTATTATCGAAAAATATCATCGGAATCTGAAAATTAATAAATGAAAATGTTCCCCAAGTTATGATGAATTCAACGGCGAAAACTATTTAAAAACGGAGCAAATATGAGGAAGAAATCGCATGTTAAAGTTTTCGAAATACATTAAAAATGCAGCAGTAAGATCTGTAGATTTTACCTCAAAAGAAGCAACAAAGTCAATTTCTAAAGTTCCCAGTGTGTTTTCCTCGGAAAAATATACTATTTAGCCTTTTGAATTGTACAAATCCGATCAAAATTGAGATAGAAATCATTGGTTAAAGTTTGGGGAAAGTTTGCAATCTTCTCTTCTCTTTCTGGGAGAAAATCCTCAATTTTCACAATTATTTTAAAGTGAAAGAACTTGGAAGGACATTGGTTGAAAGAATTATCTTTGATTCTTGAATTCTTGACTTAGACTCTTTAGAGTTCTTGATGAAGAACCATAATTCTTGAAGAAGAAGAGTCAAGAAATCCTTTCTTGGGTTTCTTGAATTTGTTTTCTTGAAACCCTAGGTTATGATTTTAAAATCCTATTAGAGCTTCATGAATAGATGAAGAAATTAGGGTTGGGTAGATTGAAATTCATGAAGAATAACTTACCTTGAGGAGGAATCTTAGAAACTAATCCTAACTTGATGATTTTCTTGATGATTATTGAGGGTTTATGTTTAGGAGAGAAGGGAGAGAGTTTTAATCATGAAACTGATGTTTTATATGTTTTGGAGACCATAAATAGAACCCTAATGGTTTATATAAAAATACCCTCAAATTATAAGGAAAAAAACGTCATTAACTCATCTAGTGAGGGTTTGCGACGCGCTCCATGCGCGGACTTTCGGACAGCTCTGCACCTCTTCACTAAAGTGATCATAACTTTCTACTCCAAACTTCGATTAATGCGAAATTAGATGCATTGGAAAGATAATTTGAATATCTTCAATTTGATAAATTATGTTTCATCTAATTAATTATAGTTAGGAGATATGATCATTTGATGTTGACCCTTCTATCGACTCATACGAAAACTTAGTTGCTAGAAATTCTTTGAACTTGGCTTGATATAAAAGATCCTTTATGACTCTAAATCACATATAATATACGTTAAATCTTTAGGAATTGATCCTAGCACATATATACAACTTACAAGTCATTGGTTCAACTAATTTTATAAAATCATACATTAGAATTACAACCTCAAATCAACTTCAATTCTATTCCTATGCTAAGAAATTGACTTTAACATCTATGCTCAATTAAGAATCCTCAATTAAAATCCTATATCATATGAAGGATGACTTTGTCTTAGCTTAAAAAAAGTTGGAGTGTTACATCCTTTCTGAAAGGATCTCTAGAATTGATGGGTAAATTTATCTCCTTTGTCCGGGATGATGGACAAGGGAATCCCAGGCAACCTCACAATCTCATGAATATACAGTCGAGCATACTCCTCAGCCGTACAAATTGTCTTGATTGCCAAGAAGTGGGCTGATTTCATCATCCTATCAACAATCATCCAAATCGAATGCATACTGCTTTCGGGATCTTGGTAAGCTAGTGATGAAATCCATGTTGATCATTTCCCACTTTCACTCAAGAATTTCAAAGTTCTGAGCTAACCCATATGGTCTCTGATGTTCAACCTTAACATGTTGGCAATTAGGGCATTTAAATGCAAACTCAGCAATGTCTTTCTTCATTTCATTCCGCCAATAGAATTCTCTCAAGTCATGGTACATTTTGGTAGAATCGTGGTGAATGGAACATCTGGAGCTATGAGCCTTAGACATGATCCTATCTCGTACTCTATCAGTATCGGGCACACACAATCTACCCTAGTATCTCAACATCCCATCTCCCCTTTTGGAGAAAACCATCACCTTCTACTTATAAACCGCCTCTTTCAATTGGAATAAGACAGGGCCTTGGTCTTGCTTCTCATTCACTAATTACACTAAGGATGAAGCAGAACTATTTTGAACATTGACCCCGCCCTCATTGTTCTCCTCAAGTTCCACTCCTAGTCGAGCCAATCTATGCACTTCTTTAGCTAGTTTTCTCTTTCCTTCCTCCACATGAGTAGTGCTACCCATAGACATCCTGTTAAGAGCATCAACAACCATGTTAGCTTTACCTGTGTGGTAGAGAATGCTCATATAATAATCCTTGACCAACTCTAACCATGTTCTCTAGCGTAGGTTGAGCTCTTTCTGGATAAACATGTACTGCAAGCTTTTGTGGTCAGTGAACACGTCCACATGCACTCCATACAAGTAGTGACGATAGATTTTAAGTGCGACCACCACTGCTACCGACTCAAGATCATGAGTCGTATAGTTCTTCTCATGGATCTTAAGTTGTCTAGAGGCATAAGATATCACCTTTCCTCTCTGCATAAGTACACAAGCCAATCCCACTAGGGATGCATCATAATATATCACGAAGTCACCCGTCCTATCTGGAAAGGTCAATAGTGGTGCCATAGTAAATCTAGTCTTCAACACCTGAAAACTCTTTTCACATGCCTCAGACCACTGAAACTTGGCCTTCTTCTGAGTTAGCTTAGTCAATGGGGCTGACAGAGAAGAGAAGCCTTCAACAAATCTGAGATAGTAGCCTATTAAACCCAAGAAGCTTCTTATTTCTGTTGGAGAAGTTGGCCTTGGCTAGTTCTTAATCGCTTCAATGTTCTGCGTATCTACTTGAATACCATCTCCTGAAATAACATGGCCCAAGAAAGACAGGGACTTGAACCAAAACTCACACTTAGAGAATTTCACCTACAACTTGTGATCTTTGAGTGTTTGTAAGACCACTCTAAGGTGATTAGCATGCTCCCCTTCATCCTTATAGTATATAAGAATATCGTCGATAAACACTATCACGAACATATCAAGATATGGTATGAATACCCTGTTTATCAAATCCATGAAAGTTGCAGGTGCATTTGTCAATCCGAAGGACATGACCAGGAACTCAAAGTGGCTATACATTGTCCTAAAGGTTATCTTTGGTATTTCACCTTCCCATACCTGCAACTGATGATAACCCGATCTGAGGTCGATCTTAGAGAAACATGTAGCACCCTAGAATTGATCAAAGAGGTCATCTATCCTGGGAAAAGGATATTTGTTCTATATAGTGACCTCGTTCAGTTGTCTGTAGTCTATACACATTCTGACAGACCTATCTTTCTTACGCACGAATAGGACAGGAGCACCCCAAGATGAGATACTAGGCCTTATAAAACCTTTCTCTAGAAAGTCTTTCAACTGTTCTTTCAATTTTTTTCAACTCCTCAGGGGCTATTCTATAAGGTGGAATGGAAAAGGGTTTGGTCTTGGGAAGAACATCAATCCCAAAACAAATTTCCCTATCCGGAGGGACTCCAGGAAGATCATCAAGAAACACCTTAGGAAACCCATTTACAATAGGTACTGACTCAAGAGTAGTAGATTCAACATCATCAAACTTAACTTGCACGAGGTGGTAAATGCAACCTTTGGAGTTCAACTCTCTAGCTCTAAGATAAGAGATGAATTTTCCCTTAGAGTCATCAGAACTTCCTTTCCACTTTATGACAGGCTCATTAGGAAATTCAAACTTAACAATTCTGGTTGTATGGTCAATAGAGGTATAACAGGCATGAAGCCAATCCATGCCCATTATTATATCAAAATCAACCATATCCAACTTTACCAAGTCAGCTAAGGTGTCCCTATGATAAATAGATACTACATAATCCCTGTATACCCTCTCAGCTAAGATAGACTCACCAGTAGTAGTGGAAATAGCAAAAGGCTCAAGCAAATACTCTAGAACAATCCCAAACTTACTAGCCACACAAAGGGTCACAAAAGACAAGGTGGCACCTGGATCGAGCAATACATAACAATCAAAGGAAAAGACTCGAAGCATACCTGGGACAACATCTGGTGTAGCATACTGGTCCTATCGATAACCCATAACATAAAGGTTATTCATCCTGCCTCATGTACCAGTGGTAGCACCTCTCCACTAATTGCCCATTGGAGGGGCTGCAGATGACTGTGGTATGTTGCTTCCCTCACCTCACCTCCTCTTTGGACACTTATAACAGAAGTGACCAGCTTGACCACATGAATAGTAAACATCTCTGCACACACAAGTCTCTCCCAAATGGAGCTTACCACACTGTGGCTTTCCGCTCGTGCCTTGGCCCTGGGTCATACTAGCCTGCAACTAAGCACTCGGAGCCCTAAAATTCTGATAATCATGAGATTTTTGGTCATACTTGTTTGGATGAATGAGTGCACTCGCTAAAGACTTTGTATGATGAGATATTCTCCTCTGGAAGTAGGACTTTTCACCGTTATACTATCTCTGCGGGCTATGCTCATGTCCTGCTGACTTCGCTTTTCTATTCATCTATTTTTCTCTATCTTTCTTCTTGTCCTCCTCTGTCTGTTGGGCATACACCATAATTCTGGAGATATTAATGCCTGGAATCAGCAAAGCTTCCTTACACTCTTTATGCACATGTTTGCCCAGACTAGACACGAACTTCCTCATCCTTGCTCTCATGTCTTGCACCATCTCTGGAGCATACCTTGACATCTTAAAGAACTTAAGGTTGTACTCCTTCATGATTATCCCTCCCTGCTTCAGATTCATAAACTCATCCCCCTTTGCCTCCCTCAACTCTTGAGGAAAGAAGTGGTCAAGAAAGGTTGTCTCAAACTCCTCCGAGGCTACAGGCTTCGGACTCTCACCTCTACCCTCCTCCCACTAATTGTACCACACGTTAGCAACATCCTTCAGCTAGTAGGAGGCAAGCTCAACTCTCTCGATCTCATCAGCATACATTGCCTTCAGAACCTTATACATATCATAAATAAAGTTTTGCGGGTCCTCTTCCACCTTCCACCCCGTATACACAGGTGGGTTTATCCTCAAGAAGTCTCTAATTCTGGTTGCAGTTGAGGGCTCCTATGAGTTAGAGCTAGGAGCTTGAGAACCTTGATGCCACCAACTGAGTTAGCATGGTGATGGCTCCTCTAAACTCTGCCTTGGTAGTGGGAGCTGGCTGGGGTTGAATATGGGGAGCTTGTGGGACCTCAACAGTCCTATCCGGCCTCGGTCCAAACTGGAGCCTTTGGTTGGGTGTTCTCAGCAACTGGAGCTGAGGCATCTCTATAAATGGTTGTCCTCTTTAGAGGCATAATGTTAAGCTCTATCTTCTGATCCAAAATATGAAAGAAGGGAAACTTTTCCTAATGTCCTGTTCCAATTTCTTCCAAGATACTTCAAGATTCTAAACTCCCAGGTATATAAGGCTTATCAAAGTGTGGATTCCTTTCTTCCCACACCCTTTTCCATTATCTTGAGCCAAGATTTGAGGAGAGTTGAGATTTTTGAGAAATTCCTTCTATCTTAATAATATTTCCTTGTATTCATCATGAGGTCATATTTTACATTACATTAAATGAGATAATTCCTATATTTTCATGAGCATGAATGTGAGATTTATACATGTATTTTCATTCTTGATAGTATGAACCCTAATTTACATGTTTTCCTAGAATTTTATGCATAAATTAAGCAGATTGAGTTGGGTAAATCGGGCATATTGAATTGAGTGGATTGAGCACATTGAGTTGAGTAATTTGAGTATACATGAGTATGATGAGTATGTTGCAGTGAGTCACATTCAATATTATATATGATGTCGTGATTGTATTGCATGACGAGTTGATTAAATGAGTCTACATGACCATTTAAGTCTAAGCCAAGTTAATCATTCCCGTGGTTTGATTTAATTATTGAGTCGAGTTATGATTTGATGATGACGAGTTGAGTTATGATGATGATGATGATTCGATGATGAGCTAATTGACGAGTTGAATATGTTTTACTCTTGGGAGAAGTATCGTGCATCGAGCGAGGAGCGAGTATTTTTCTACTTTAACCCACAGAAGTACATCAACAGTGTAAGATAGTCATTATAGCTAGTCTGATGGCTCTTGTCCCGCAATTGGACACTTATTATGGATCCAATAGAGAGTTGATCGCCCTTATCTATGTCAAACCAATGTTGATTCGTTGTGCATCACCTAACTTAAGGAGGTGGGAGAGGATACTAGTTAAGAGAAACTCCCAAGCAACATTGATTGGGCATAAAATTTCAAAATGAGCATAATATAATGAGATTATTTCAAAAGCATGATTTACTCTAAACTTACATAGAACGATTTGAGCATGAGCATTGAGTTAAGATGAATGAGTTGAACTTTATTTCTCCTTGGGTTATTTTACATACCAGTATATTCCATGTACTGACATCTATTTTGGGCTTGCATCGTTTTATAATGTAGATACAATAGATAGAGGGCTTCAGCACGTGCATCGTTGAGGTTCAGATCAGTATATTCCTCGAGCTTCATGAGACCTCCTAGTATCCTGGAGGAGCCCTTTTATCTTTCATTATTTTTTAGTACTTTCCTTTATTTTATTGAGGTGCCCATGTCTGTCATGGTACATTTCTAGGCTGATGAGTAGAGGCTTCATAGATATTTGAGTAGAGGTTTTGGATGAGTCTTTGTATCTATACCATTTTCATTGATACTATGATAAAGTAAATTTATTTCTATATATATACATGCACATATATGATGCTTACTTATTAAGTTATTCTTCCATTATTGAGTTTGATCTGACGATGAGGCCAAGTTGTTCTCTCGGAGGCTAGCGATAGCCTCTAAGTGCCGGTCACGCCAAGGGTACCCTCCCAGGGTATGATAAACTTGGTATCAGAGCACAGAGTTCAAGAGTCCTAGGGAGTCTATGAAGTCGTGTCTAGTAGAGTCTTGTTTATGTGTGTGTTCTACACTACACTTAATAAATAGGAAGCTATATGACATTAGGAACTGTTACCCTTTCTTGTGATTTGAGTTTGTGCGATAAAGTTGAAGACTCCATCAACTTCTTTTCTGACTCGTGCATTACGCGATTGTAGAGCATGCCTCCAGGATACACAGTATCCCAGACGAATGCCTCAACTAGCACTACTGAGAACCCTCATTCAGAGATGCCTCCTCAAACGGAAATGGGGGGTCGAGGTCATCCACCCAGGACTACTGGTGTTGCTGTGACACCTACTGCTCCACTTTCTCCCATTACATAGGCTGATTTTAGAGGAGCTATAGTTGTGTTTACCCAGTTAGTAGCTGCTTAGAATGGGAATCAGGGTTTACCAGCCCTAGATCTACCTCTCATGAGCCCACAGCTGCTACCAGGCTAAGGGACTTTCTGAGGATAAACCAACCTATCTACACTGGGTCAAAGGTTCAATAGGACCCTCAGAACATCATTGGTGAGATGTGGAAGGTGTGGAAGACCATGCATGCAATTGAGACTAAGGGAGTTGAGCTTGCTGCTTATCGACTTAAGGATGTGGCCAATGTTTGGTACAATTAGTGGGAAGAAAGTCGACGTGATGATGCTAAGCCTACTGTTTGGGATGAGTTTGAGAGTGCATTCTCTTTCCTCAGGAGTTGACAAAGGCAAAGGTTAAAGAGTTTGTAGATATAAAGCAAGAAGGGATAAGTGCTAAAGAGTATAACCTGAAATTTATCAAGTTGTCCAGTTATGCACCGAAAATAGATCCAGATATGAGGGCGAACATGAAAAAATCTGTATCTGGGTTGGGTAAACATGTGAAGAGGGAGTGTATGGCAGCATTATTATCTCGAGTATGGACATTTCCAAGATGACGGTCTATGCCCAACAGACTGAGGAGGATAAGAAGAAAGACAGAGAGGAGCATCTGAGTAAGAAGGCCAGATCAGTAGGGCCTGAGTTCAATCAGAGTAAGCATAATATGGGAGATAAGTCCTATTTCCAGAAGAGGTCTTCAAGCTATATACCATCTTCAGCTAGTGCACTAACTTCTTGCCATCAGAGGTACCAAGGTCATCCACGTTTTAGGGCACAGGGTGCACAATCTCAATCAAGTTCGACTCTTGGCTCTAAAGGGAAGCTACCTTATGGGAAATATGGCAGGATGCATTTGGGAGAGTGTAGAGATGGAGGAAATGCTTGCTATAAGTGTGGACACCTAGGTCACTTTCAGGGGGGTTGTCTGATGTGGGGTAATAAGGTCCAGACTTCTACCACAACACCACAAGTGGAAGGTAACCAAAGAGTTATTGCACCATGGGCAGGCGGTGGGACAAACCATCTGTATGCGGTAGGATAAATTGTGTGTATGCAATGTGGAATTAATAGGACCAGGAGATGGCATCAGATGTTGTGACTGGTATGCTTTGAGTCTTTAGCTTTCGTTTCTATGCTTTACTTGATTCGGGTGCAACTTGCTTTTTTATGATGCCATATATGGCAAGCAGATTTGAGATATTTCCTGTGTCTTGCTTGAGCTATTTTCTGTTTCTACTTCTATCAGTAAGTTCATTCGAGTTGAGAGAATCTATAGATATAGTGTAGTGTCCATCTATCATTAGGACATTCTTGTTGATTTGATTGAGTTGGATATGGTTGATTTTGGTATGATCCTTGGTATGGATTCGCTTCATGCTTGCTAGCCTCTGTTGATTGTCAAACTCGAACTGTCAAATTACAATTTTCGAATGAGCTTGTTATTGAGTAGAGAGGAGATTCTGTTACAATGAAGGGTAAGTTTATTTCTTACCTCAAAGCCCGAAAATTAATCTCTAAAGGGTGTATCTATCATCTTATGCAAGTCAAGTCTGATGATGTTGAGCCCCTTTCTCTTGAGTCTGTCTCAATTGTAAGTTTTCTAATGTATTCCCTAGGGATCTGCCTGGTGTCCTCTAGATAGGGAGATTGACTTCAGAATTGATATTCTTCTTGACACTCAACCTATCTTTATTCTACCATATAAGATGGCCCCTGTAGAGTTGAACGAGTTGAAAGAGCAGTTGAAGGATTTGTTAGAGAAAGGGTTTATAAGGTCGATGTCTCTCCATAGGGTGCTTTGGTCTTGTTTATGCGAAAAAAGGATGATTCTATTGATTGCCGCTAATTGAATAAGGTGACTATAAAGAATAAGTATCCCCTTCTGAGCATTGATGATTTGTTTGACCAACTTCAGGGTGCCATTGTTTTCTATAAGATAGACATCAGATCAGGCTATCATCAGTTGAAAGTGAGAGAAGGTGATAACCTAAAAATGGCCTTTTTGACATGATATGGTCACTTTGAGTTCTTGGTGATGTCATTTAGGTTGCTAAATGCACCTGCAACTTTTATGGATCTGATGAACAATGTATTTCGATAGTATCTCAGCATGTTCGTGATTGTGTTTATTGATGACATTTTGGTGCACTCCAGAGATAAGGAGGTTCTTGCCAATCACCTCAAGATTGCTTGGCAGACACTCCAAGACAATGCATTATATGCGAAGTTTTCTAAGTGTGAATTTTGGCTCAAATCAATGGCCTTCTTAGGCCATGTGATTTCTAGAGATGGAATTCAAGTGGATACTCAAAAGATTGAGGAAGTCAAGAATTGACCAAAACCAACCTCACCGACCAAGATAAGAAGTTTTTAGGGTTTAGCTAGCTACCATCAGAGATTTGTTGAGGGATTCTCTTCTGTATCCGCACCGTTGACCAAATCGACTCAGAAGAATGTCAAGTTCCAATGGTCTGACGAGTGTGAGAAGAGTTTCCAAGAGCTAAAGACGAGGTTAACCACTGCAACCGTGTTGACCTTGCCAGATGGGATGAATGGATTTGTGATATATTATGATGCTTCAAGGGTAGGATTGGGATGTGTGGTGATGTAGAAGGGGAAAATTTTTGCCTATGCTTCCACACAACTTAAGGTGCATGAGAAGAATTACCCCACTCATGATTTGGAGTAGGTAGCGGTAGTGTTTGCTCTCAAGTTATGGAGCCACTATTTATATAGAGCACATGTTGATGTGTTTACAGACCATAAGAGCCTGCAATATCTCTTCACCCACAAAGAGCTTAACTTGAGGCAGAGGAGACGGCTTGAGTTGCTTAAGAACTACGACATTAGCATCCTCTATCATCCAGGTAAAACTAATGTGGTTGTTGATGCTCTTTGCAGATTATCCATGGAAAGTACTACCCATGTAGAGGAGGAGAAGAGAGAATTTTCCAAGGAGGTTCATAGGCTAGCACAATTGGGAGTCCAAATAGATGAGTCTGGCGAAAGAGGAGTTCGTGTGCAAAATAGGTCTACATCATTCCTAGTAGTAGAGGTGAAAGAGAAACAAGATCGAGATCCAGTCGTATTACAATTGAAGGACTATGTGCATAAGCAGAAGGTGTTGGTTTTCACCAAAAGGGGAAATAGAGTATTGGGGTATCAAGGCAGATTGTGTGTTCCAAATATTGATGGGGTTCGAGAGAATATCTTGGCAGAGGCTCACAGTTCAAGATATTCCATCCACCTAGAGTCTACCAAGATGTACCATGACTTGAGGGAAGTCTACTGGTGGAGCGCAATGAAGAGAGACATTGTTGAGTTTGTTTCTAAGTGTCCAAACTCTCAACAACTTAAAGTTGAGCACTAAAGACCATGTGGAGTAACTCAGAACTTTGAAATTCTAGAATGGAAATAGGAGATGATCAATATGACTTTATTACCAGTTTACCGAGGTCACATAGATAGCATGACTCTATATGGATGATAGTTGATTTGATGACTAAGTCAGCTCACTTCTTAGCATTCAAGATGATCGATACTGCAGAGAACTATGCCCGAGTTTATATCAGGGAGATTGTTAGGTTGCATGGAGTCCCTTTGTCCATTATCTCAGATAGAGGATCTCAATTAATTGTCCAGTTTTAGAAGTCATTTCAGAAGGCTTTGGGTTCGAAGGTGCTCCTTCGCACAACTTTCCACGCTTAGACGGATGGTCAGGCAAAATGTACTACTCTGATATTGGAAGATATGTTGAGATCTTACATCATTGATTTTAAGGGTAATTGGGATGACCACTTGCCTATGATAGAGTTGGCCTACAATAATAGCTTCCACTCGAGCACTCAGATGGGCCCATATGAGGCACTCTATGGGAGGAGGTCTAGGTCGCTGATTAGATGGTTTGAAGTAGGTCGAGCAGAGTAGATTGGACTAAACATGGTTCACCAAGCTATGGAAAATATGAAATAATTCGAGAAAGGTTGAGGACTGCACAGAGTCGATAGAAAACCTACACAGACGTCAGAACAAGAGACTTAGTATTTGAGGTCAATGATTGGGAATATTTGAAAGTGTCACCCTTGAAGGGTGTGATGAGGTTTGGAAAGAAAAGGAAGTTGAGTCCCAGGTACATTGTCCCTTATCAGATTATAAAGAGAGTGGGCACTGTGGCTTATCAGTTAGAACTACCACCAGAGTTAGAGGCCATCCACTCGGTCTTCAACATTTCTATGCTTAAGAAGTGTTTGGGACATCCATAGTTGGTTATGCTTGTCGAGAGTATTGAGGGAGAGACAGTCTGAGTTATGAGGAGATCTCTGTCCAAATCCTTGATATCCTTGATCATCAGGTTCAAAAATTGAGAAACATAGAGATTGCATCTGTCAAAGCATTGTAGAGAAACTAATATTAAAAGAAGCTACTTGGGAGGCAGAGGAGGATATGCAGGCCAAATACTCTCATTTATTCCGGCCTACCGACGATGAGAGAGTTGATGGTAAGTATTTTCCCCCTAAATTCTTGAACTTTCTATTCCTTGAGTCTTCCTTTTATTCTTTGTACGATAAAGTTCTAGAGTCCGAGTGAGGATTGATGTGATGCATTGATTGTTTAATCATTTACTTTCTAAATTTCTTGCTTTACTGATTGCACGAGTGATTTGAGAGCTGGTTGATTGCGAGAGTCCACAGGCAAATTCCTGCCTTGCCCTAAATCTCTAGTTGCTCGACCTTCAAGGACGAATGATCCCAAGGGGAGATATTGTGACACCACATAACTCTACCTTTATATATAATTATGTTTCAAGCCTCATTCCTATATGCAGGAAGTGTGGTAGAGTCATAAGAGACCTTTAGTACTTAGACAAGTTCAAGACTTTCCTAGAAATTGAGTTTTGAGTGTTGGATTATACAAGGGTAAACTTTAAATGACCATAACTTTTAGAACACAAGAACTAAGGTCCTCTAATATACCAAATGAAATTCCTTTGAATTATCTTTCAAATGCAACTGGTTTCACCTCATTTAGAGCTTGGAGTCAAAAGTTATAGCCATTTTACTGAAGATTGTCAGTGTAGAGTTGCACTATGAACCCTCTGAATGGGATCATAGTGTGGGCTACGAATCATAGTGTGGCTCATAGCAACTTACAAAAAATCTAAAATTGAGCCAAAGGGTTATGAGAGGGGTCCTATGGGTCATAATATTGTTTACAGGTCGTAACGAGCCCGTAACGAGCTTTTGACAGCTTTTTAAGAAGGATTATTTTGCTCCTTTCCCACTCTTTCTAAGTCTGAGAATGGCATTTTACACTCAAATCAGCCCTTAAACATCTCAAATAGTCTCTTTTATGTTGAAATATTCTATATTAGGTATAGCAGCAAAATTCAAGATAGAAATAGGGGCTAGGGTTTGAAGGAAAACTCGAGAAATCTTTCAATTTCTTCCAAGATACTTCAAGATTCTAAACTCCCAGGTATGTAAGGCTTACCAAAGTGTGGATTCCTTTCTTCACACACCCTTTTCCATTATCTTGTGTCAAGATTTGAGGTGAGTTAAAGTTTTTAAGAAATTTCCTCTATTTTAATACGATATCCTTGTATTCATCATTAGGTCTTATTCTACATTACATTACATAACATAATTCCTATATTTTCATGAGCATGAACGTGACATGTATATATGTATTTTCATTCTTGATAGTATGAACCCTAATTTACATGTTTTCATAGAATTTTTTGCATAAATTGAGCATATTAAGTTGGGTAAATTGGGCAAGTTGAATTGAGTGGATTGAGCACATTTAGTTGAGTAACTTGAGTATATATGAGCATGAGGAGTATGTTGCATTGAGTCACATACATTATTATAGATGATGTCTTGATTGTATTGCATGACAAATTGATTAAATGAGCCTAAATGATGTTTTCAGTCTAAGGCAAGTTAATTATTGCATTGATTGATTGAATTATTGAATTGAGTTATGATTTGATGATGAGATGATCATCACTTGAGTTATGATGATGAGTCGATGATTAGTTAATTGATGAGTTGATCATGTTTTAGTCTTGGGAGAAGTATTAAGCACCGAGCGGGAGCAAGTATACTTCTATTTTAACCCACAGAACTATGTTGATAGTGTAGGATAGTCATTACAACTAGTCTGATGGCTCTTGTCCCGCAAGTGGACAATTTTATGGATCGAAGAAAGAGTTGATCGCCCTTTTCCGTGGCAAGTTAAGGGCGGGCATGGCAACGATGCTGATTCATTATGTATCACCTAACTTATAGTGGTGGAATAAGGATGTTAGTTAAGAGAAACTCCCAAGCAACATTGACTGAGCATGAGATTTCAAAATAAGCATAATATACTGAGATTATTTTAATCGCATGATTATTCTAAACTTGCATAAAATGATTTGAGCATAAGCATCAAGTCGAGATGACTTAGTCGAACTTTATTTCTCCTTGAAAAATTTTACATACCAATATATTCCATGTATTGATCTCTATTTTTGGCCTGCATCATCTTATGATGCAGATACAGTAGATAAAGGGCTTCAGCACGTGCATCGTTATGGTTCGGATCGGTACATTTCTTGAGCTTGGTGAGCCCTCCTAGTATCCCAGATGAGCCCTTTTATCTTTCGTTATTTTTTAGTACTTTCCTTTCTTTGATTGATATGCCCTTGGCTTGTCATGGCACATTTCTAGATTGATGAGTAGAGGCTTCATAGACATTTGAGTAGAGGTTTTGGATGAGTCTATGTATCTAAAATATTTTCATTTATACTATGATAAAGTAGAGTTATTTCTATATGTATACATGCACATATGTGATGCTTACTTATTGAGTTATTTTTTTGCTATTGAGTTTGATATGATGAAGAGGCCAAGTAGTTCTCTCGGGGGCTAGCGATAGTCTATGAGTGCCGGCCATGCCAAAGGTACCCTCCCAGGGTGTGATACTCATGGAACCTCAATTCCTCTATAACCATCTATGGGGCACATGGGAGAACAATCGCATGATTTAATTTAGCCTTACATACCTAGATTGAAGCTTTAGACTATCAACCTCAGAAACTCACCTCTTTAGTCTTAGTCTTTTCAAGGTCTTAGAATAAGGTTTAATACACTTTTTATGCTCAAAAGGATCATATATTAAGTCCAGTAGGGATTTGAAAAGGTCTAGAAAGCCCCTCAAGAAATTAGATAAAAGTCCATGTCAGGACATGGGGTCTACAACGTGGACAGGGTTTATTTTCGATATTTTTCACCAAAAATTCCCTGAATGAGGTTTCTAATCTCATAGAAATTTTTGGAATAAAATCAAGTGTTGGTCCGTGGCAGGTGCGCATCACACACCTGTCGCACACTCTCTCTAGTTCGCGTTTTAGTATCAAAAATTATCTTTTGATCCGGTTGTTCTAAAAATCAACTGAGACCACTTTCCCACTCAATTTGTCATGCTAAAAGCATATCCAGTCTTGGATTTGCCATTGGAGCATGGGAAGATGCATACGCGTACATCTACCTCTAGGGGTATTTTGGTATTTTTATTGAGTGTAACATTACCTCCCCTTGGAATCATTCATCCTCGAATGATGAGTAGTGGTAGGCATCAAGGCATGGATATTCTCATGGCTCATCTCAATACTCACTCAATAACTCAAACTCTCGACTCCTCATCAATCTAAACAAACTCTATTCAGACTCAAGAATAGCTATATCAACTCAGATAGTCAATCCGGTCAGTTCAAGAGTAGAGATATTATCTTAGACATCCTAACCATAAAGCACAAGTGAAATGTTAAAACTCAATCATTTTGAATTGTTTAAACACTTCGACAATCAGTTATCGAACTTGAGAAGGAAGTCATCAACTCCATTCGCGAATGGGGCCATCGCGATCTACAAGACTTTATGGGCATTCCCAAGGTTAACTCCTCACCTCAATTGTGCTCCTTTTCATGGCACTCTACTCCATCAATGCAAGTTCATAGCTCTCATTCAAATCTCCACCTAACCACCTCCTCTTCTTCCATTCAAGCTTGTGTCTAAATCTCAAGGTGTTAGTACTAAGATGATCATACTTACACCAATCTAACCTTCAAAATCTATATCCCATATCTCTATAGTGACCTTTATTTGGAGAATATAGCTCATTCTCTTCACTTCAATACACTCACATAATGGAAACCGCACATTTAAGCCTATCACTCTAATTACTTCACGGCATATTTAAGGTTTATATCACTAGAGGATCTTCAGCCTACCATAGCACATCTACACCCTCAATCGTGTGCATTCTTATCATGGGATTCCTTTTTTAATCTATTAGACTTGTCACAATCTCTCTAACTCCTCCTTCACATCTATAACCTTAAGGGAAATGATATCACCTCATTATTATAATCAAGAACACTCATCCTCTCTCGTCACTCATCATTCTTCTACCACCATCAACATTTTTATCAAGACTCGAGAGCAAGATCACTCAATATGGATTGGAAGGAAATATCATTAGCATGATTCAATCAAGAAACCTTATTTGAGGACTTTCATAATGAAGTACGATCTCCCTCATTTCTCAAGGCTCGTTCTGAGTTCACATAACTATACATAGTGTAAAACTCAATTATATATCATTTAAAATAGGACTAGAAACTGTTAGTTCAATTAACTAAGATCAAAATTATTGAAGGAAGATATCGCTCCTCATCCTCAAACTTATCATGAATAACAATCAACAAGTGGTACGTGAGACTAGGCCATAGGCATGACAGTGATATACCAGATGGGAATCAGAGGTGAAGTGATTTGTGCACCATGATCTAATATGATGGATAAAAGAACCCCATGTAACCTCACTAACTCATGGATGTACAACCTTTCATACTCTTCAGACCCATATGTAGTCTTAACCGGTAGGAAATGAGTTGATTTGTCATCCTATCAACCACCACCTATATGGAATCAAAACATTTTCTAGTCTTGGGAAACCCAACCATAAAATCCATGTTAATCACCTCTCACTTCCAAGGGGAATCTCTATGTCTTGGGTTAGGCCACCCGACCTTTGATGTTCGGCTTTGACATATTGGAAACTATGGCAACCGGAAACAAATTTGGTAATGTCCTTGTTCATGCCTCCCCACCAATACATATCCCTCAAGTCTCTATACATTTTGGTGGAACTGAGGTGGATAGAGTAAGAAGAATTACTGGCCTTATCAAGGATCTTTCCCCTCAAACCATCAACACAAGGCACACACCACCTACCTTGATATCTAAGGGCCCAATCTCCCCCTTGGGAGAAAATCTCCACTTTACCCTCTTTCACCAATGCCTTCAATTCAAGAAAGAAGGAATCCAGGTCTTGTTTTGCTATCACTACACCAACCAGAGAAGATTTAGAACCATCAACCACAACCACACCATTACCCACATCCTTCAACCTTACCCCTAATCTAGCCAATCTATGCACCTCCCTAGCCATCTCCCTATCACCACCATTCACATGAGCTAGGCTACCCATGGACACCCGACTCAAAGCATCTGCTGTATTTTCCTTGCCAATGGTGTAAGGTGAGGGAGACAAAGTGAATCTCACGAAAAAGGAAGTTCATTATTCGGCTTGGTTGGGAGTTAGGTTAGATAAGGCCGAAAGATGAAGTGATGGTGGTTATAGATTATTTCAGCCCTTCTTTGATTGAAGTGGCCTTATCTAAGTAGGACCTCGACCCAGATTTGTTAGAATTGAAAGCATTGGTGAAGGATAGCAAGATAGAGGTTTTCTCCCAGGGGGGAGATGGTGCCCTTGGGCACAAAGGTAGGTTGAGTGTACAAAATGTTGATTGCTCGAAGGATTTGATTTTGAAAGAGGCACACAACTTATCTTGGTATATTTACCCCAATTTTGAAAAGGTATAGAGGTTTGAAGGAGGTATACTGGTTTGTGTGCAATTGAAAGTCTCATCCATGAAGGGCGTTGTTCATCTTGGCAAGAAGGGAAATTTGAGCAAAAGGATTATAGGTCCTTGCTAAATGTTGAAAAGGATTGGTAGCATAGCTTATGAACTTGAGTTCCTGATGAGATAGAGTTGGTTCAACCTATATTCCATGTGTCTATGTTGAGGAAGTGCATAGGTGACTCAAACTCCATAGTGCCCTTGGAAGTTGTAGGAGTTGTGGAGGAAACTTCAGCATATGAAGAAGTTCCATGGGAATATTGAACTAGTAAGTAAAGAGGTTGAGGAATAAAGGTGTAGCATTTGCCAAGGTCCTTTGGAGGAAGAAACAGGTCAATGGTGTAACTAGAGAAGCTAAAAAGATGTGAAAAGTGATAACACTATCTCTTTCACTCCAATCAAGCTTGGGTACTACGATCCTTCCTGTTCTACAACCTCTTTTCCTTGTATGTATTTCTCATATCATTTATGCATGGTTATGTGATTTTTTGATGTAGCATTATAATTGCTATTCGAAACATGGTTTAAAGATTTTAAATGGTGCATGTGTTGCATTTTTGTATATGGTGCATTGGCATAGGATACATGTATTCCGTTCCTTAGAGCTTGCCTTAGCACATTAGGGGATGAATGTTTCCAAGGGGGAGATGATGTAAAAGTCCATCTATGAGGGATTCTAGAAAATAATCTTTGGAAAATTTTTGGAGAAACTGTCAGTGTTTACGAGAGGGTTTGCGAGTCGTAAAATGGACTACGACTTGTATATTGTTTCGTGGAGCATAGTCTAACTTGGTGAAATAAGGGATCTTCAGGAGTTCAATCTATGACTTAACATACAAACCGTAAAGTCTTCTACGAGTCATAGAGGAGGTTTCTTGACAAATTCTAGTAACTCATTTCCAGGGCCCTTAGTTTACGAAAGAACTTCTAAGGCCCATAGAATGGACCACAGCATCTAAAGCGGTCTCATAATCTTGCCCAGTGATTTTTATAGGAGAAGTTCCAACCTTTTCTATTCTCTATATAGCCCTTCCAAGACCCCTCATGCAATTCCAAACCCATCTCTCATCAAGTCAACTGCAAACGATTCCAATCGCCTAAGTTTTAGTATGAGTTCACATATATGTCAACTTCAAATCATCACATCTCCTAGCATACAATGAAATAGAAACTGATTTACCCAAAAAATGAAAACACTTTGAATTAGCTTTCCAGCAAAACTGATTTCACCTCATTTCGAGTTCGAACCAAAATGTTATGCCCATTTTAGTGAAGCACAGTCAAACTGTCTTTTTCTATGACCCTCTCTACGGTCGTGAAATGAATAACGACCCATAAACAGGATTTTGTGGAACCTATCTAGTTAATTTTAAAAAGGGTATTTTTGACCTTTCCTCACCCCTAAGCCCAATACCTCATTGTTTTGCCCCTTATATGCTCTATATCATCTATTTTCAACCCTAATCCACCCCCATTCATCCTCATTCCAAAAATGCTCTAAGTCCCACACTCCTCCCAAGTTCTTCAAGGCCTTAAAAGAAGAGTGCAAGCTAAGGTTTTGATTTATCTACCTCCAAATCAGATTTCCCCCTCATTAAGTAAACAAAGTATGTGGGTTTGATTGTGGGAACCTTCCTTCCCACAAGTCCAACCCTCTCTCTTCTCCTACTAAATGAAATTTATAAATCTGTATGAATATGAACTCTTGCATATTATATTACTATTATACATTCTATGATGGTTTACTTTTGTGCATTATCATGAAGCAAAATATCGTGTGGAATTTATGGATTTATATGAGTATTGAGGAAGTCTTAACTAAAGTTTTACTTGATAAGATGAATTTCATGTTCCCATGTCCAAATTTTGGAAGACAATGTATTATTATGATGGGATGATTAAGGATGATTTAAACTAATTATTTTCCCTATGTGTCTTAAAATATGATTTTTAAATAATGAGGGTTTTACTACAATATTGGTGGATTTGTTTGAATGACTTTGAAATGAGTTTGTTTTACTCCACACTTGTTTTAGACTCTTGAAATGTATGATTTTAACTACATGTGCATATACCCACCATGTTTGGCTAAATTTACTTGACAAGGATTTTTATGTTGATGTAAGGTAATTGCATGAATTAAAAAATAAGCATGTTATGTTAAAGCATGGACTCCCAAACATGTCTTGAACTCATGAAAAGTTTTTATGATTTGCAAGTAATATGTTGAGTCCTTATTCTACATTTCTATCCTCTTGTGAGTGAATAATGCCTACATGAAGGGGGCAAGCCAATAACTATTTACCCTTATGTACACATGAAGGGCTCAAGCATAATCACCAATTTACCCTCATGTGCAACTAAAGCTCACTAGTAAGGGACAAGCATGTTACAATCTTTACCCTCATGTGTATTACTATGCCTACTGCAAGTGGTCAAGTTTATGCTTTATTTTTCACTCTAGTACAAGTTATACTGCATGTGTAGGGAACAAGTACTTGAATGAGCTACTCATGCCATGTTATCATTGTCTTTACAAGTTATGCATGCTATGATTTAAGTTATGATTATTTTAAGTATTCCGTGGGATTAGACTTAGAACTGATTGAGGCTTAAGGCGGGGGCACGACTCAAGGGATCCTTATATAAAGTATTGGTCTCTTAACTATGTGCCAACATAGATTTATATTATTTCCCTAAATGAGATTTACTAGTGGATCCATCTAGAACAAGTTTTCCACTTTTTGAGGTCATGTATGGTTTACCTTGGTAAGTATACCACACCTTCTCTAGTGGGGTGTCATGCATTGGGATTCCAACTAGTATCTCACTTGGTCTTATATGTCGGTTAAGGTCTCTCCCACATAAAATATGTTATATTAGGCAAGTTGATTGTTTGTATATATATTGTAACTCAAGCATTGATCATACATGTTATATTGAGTTTATATATATTGATTACGATTATACATCTTGATTATTATGGATTAAGTACCTTATTGCATTGCACCTCATATACTTAGTACTAACGCAGTCCTTTTGCCTACATAATCTTACCATGTAGAAACCGGAGCTCTATTTGTCCTTCTCTTCGTGGCTAGACGATTTGTTCGAAGATCGCAATTGGTGAGTCCTCCACTCTGGGGACAATATCCGTTTACTTTCATGCTTTTATTTGGGCTATTCAATTTTTGGACACTACCTTTGAGGGTGAGCCCAAGAGATGTCTTGCCCCCACTCCATTCATAGTTAGAGGTGTTGTTGGATACATAGGTTGTATGTTATGAGCTCGAATCTTATTATGTCTATGAACCATTGGAGTTTTCACTTAGTCTCTTATTCACTCTTTGTGGTGAACGTTTGCTATGCTAGCAAGTTGGAAGTCCCAAGTCCTTAAATGTTCCCATAGCATGATTTATACTTACCCTACCCCTTAAACTTAATTGCTATATGATTCATGTTTATTCTCTACCCCACAACAACCCCATGGTGTAACACCAAAGCCTCGTTTCCCTTAGAAATTATGTGCTATGTGCATGGTTATCTTTTATTGCTTCCGTGAAACCAATGATGTGCTACACATGCTTAAGAGTTTTGTTTGGGGATTCCTTCGGGTTCCTATTCATCATGTCATGTCTAGACCTTAGGCTTGGGTCGTGACATCAAGATAATTCAAACTTTTTTCAAACAATTTCAGTTTTGAGTGTAACTGCCTTGGACTTTTTCTAACTACCTTTAAGTGAATTAGGATGGTTTTTATAACCAAAATCTACTTTAATAAATAGCCATTAACTCTCCAACTGACCCTATTCTTCATCAATTCACTCATTACAAAAATTCTCTCTCTAGAATGTCATTCTCAAAGGTTTCTTCTTCATCAAGCAAGGACTCCATTGAAGACCAACTCAAGCTCTTCATTTCTCTTCAAAACCTAAGGCTATTACTATCGCACCTTGTTTTAGAACCGATCGAAATAGTTCACAATATCATGTAGCTAAGCTTTCTGGTTTTTGAAAAAATATGTTTTGAGTAGCTACCTAATTTACGAAAAAAATATTAGGAAACCATTTTAAGAAAATTTAAATGTAGACTCTGTTTTAGTTTGCGAAACCAGTAAAATTCTAGGTAATGGTTTTGGTTACTCGAGGGGAAGGTGTTAGGCATCCCCCAAAGACTATCCAAAGATAGTCCTTAAACCTAGCTTAGAAAAATAACTTGTGATAATTATTCATTTTATTTTGTTTTTTGAATTTAGAGCTGAGAAAATTTTGTTAGTTATAAAAGAACAAAAAATACAAGCTATGTCATATGTGTGGCTATAGTATTCGTAGAAAAACTTTAACAGCGACATATTTACTATACAATAAAATTGACAATTATGTAATAAACAAATAAACTATAGATATAAGAAAGTTTAGAAAAATATAGATGTTCGTTCAACATTATATGGAATAAATGAGTATGTAAAAACTTATTGGGAACAATATGTTAAAATATTAGGTGTGAGAACTTATTACAAAATAAATAAATAATGGATAAGGTGTAAAATATAACAATATACGCAAGTTGAGTAAACTTAAGTGAGATATTTTAATAAATAGATTAATGAAATAACATAATGTAAGACAATATAAAGAATGTTAAAATTTATATAAAACTTATTGTCTTATATGCATTTCTAATGAAGTAAAATATATTTACGAATGTTGTTCAAAAATATACATGGGTTCATTATTTTATTTATGGTGCTAAAATAACAATAACTATATGTTGTAAAATGATATTTTATGTTTCATTTATAAGTAACTAACATTCATAAAAGGATAATAATACAACTTGTGTAAAATAATATACCAAGTGTAGATAATAATATATATACCTTATGTATGATATATACATTTACATACCTTGATTATTTGAACCTGTTAAGAAAATTCTTGCATAGAGCAGAAAAACTAAAGCTTTAGTGTCAAAGGATTTCAATCACGAACTCTCTTCCGAACTCTAACTCAAGGCCAGAATAGACCAATAGAGAGGATGAAACAACTCCTAGATAGGACGCTTTAAAATATTTCTAGTTCGCTTTTTAACTATGACTTTGAAGCTCTTTTTTTAACTTATTTTTCTAGTCTTTTTCTTGTGTTTTCCTATTTTTTTCTCTCTTGTGTTTCTCATGTGTTCTGGTGTATTTTGATCTATTCTTAATGACTCTATTTATAGGAGAAATCCAAACTTGAAAATCCAGATTTGAAGCTTCACAAATCAGCAAAGACATTTGTGTCATACCATGGTTGCAAGAATCTTGAAGAAAATCTCCTTTTTAGGCTGAAGATTCAAGAAATTGCTCTGTTCATGTGTTTGTCCTCCAGACATCTCGATGAGGCTATGGTTTTTGAAAATCTTGTTCGAGGTGGGAGAGAGGGCAATAGGGGTGGCATAGGGTAGCGCTATGGCTTCCATTTTTGGTGGTGAGAAAAGGAGAAGAAGATGAAGGGCTAGGTTATGAGTTTCTGGGGAAATTGGAGGAGATGGGCCGCTCATGGGGGTAGAGGAAAGAGCAGATAAAGTTACTCTTGTTTCGTGGTGAAAAGAGAAAGAAGGATGAGGGAGATGTTGGAGCATTCTAGATTGGAGAGAAAAGCTGTTTAATTTTGAGTCGTTCAATCATTTGATCGGACAGTTTGAAATAAATCAAGTGTAAATATACATACATACATACATACATATATATACATACATACATACATACATATATATATATATATACATACATACATACATACATATATATACATATATATATATATTCTAATTATAATAAATAAATAAATAAATAAATAAATAAAAAGATGAATTAAT
>JAOTQR010000100.1:6517788-6581595 GCA_025774065.1 Solanum ossicruentum | reverse complement strand
TCATTTGGTCAAATAGGCCCCATACCTCCGATTATAGCTTGAAATCCATCCATAACATGCCATGTATGATATGAATATCGAATGTACTAGTAGAACATAACATAAATTTAGCCAATATTAGCTCATTGGTAGACTTATACTCATAACATCATAGTTATTATTGTAGCATATACACATGACTTGTGCAATCACACTTGTCTTTCGAATAAGTTTGATAGCTTAACTCAACATTTAGAATGAGGCCTTAACTCTAAAATGTTTATAAAGATATTTTACATAATGCTTATACTTTGTCCTATATCAATAGGTAAAAAGAATTATTTAAACAGAGTGAAGTTCCTTAGTAATTTAAATAGGAGCATTATGCTAGAGATTATTGAAAATCAACGTGTTACTTGTTAAATGCTTCACTTAAGTTTTTAGTTCAGAAAAATGATTTTGAATCCCACATTTCCTTCTTAATCAACATTTATTTTAATGGAACTGCACTAAGAAGAGAAATACATCTAACATATCAATAGGTAGTCGAGAAAATGACCAAATGATATATAGATATTGAATGTCCAGTTTAAGCGAATGAACAGAATGTCAACATAATACAATCATAAAAATAACTCAGTTGCAATCCTAATGCCTTTCATACAAGGTCATTCTAGCAACAAAATAGTAAGATATCACATTTGACATTCTAGGAAACTTCTCGAATTTCGTGCTAAAAGGAGGGATGGAGCTTAGCCTTAACATACCTTTCCAATAGACGTCCAGTAACCTAAAGTCTCTTCACAACTATTTTTCCTTACATCCTAAGATTTGCAACCACTATATAAATGCAGCTGAAACACACCTATAAAAAGTCTAAAATTAAGCATTAATGACCATAATCTCCATGTAGTACTTACACGAGGAAACATCCGTAGAACTTTGCAACAATGAACCTAAAGGAGCCCCAAAATTATTATCTAAACAAACTCGATGTAAAACAACAATAAAAATCAAGAACACTATATTTTACAGCCCAAAAGCAGCCCCAAACACATCTAATAGGAGGAAAAAACAATTGCAGAGCATAATGCACACATTTTTTGGCATAGGGACGAATTTTAACAGTAAAAATGTGAACAACTTACCTAATTCACCTTAGTACCTTGAGAGAATCTTTTCTTTAGTTTATGTCCTGTTTGGGAAGAAATGAAGATTTAAGCTTTAAAAATCTCAAATTAGCCGACATCTAGGCGGGTTGGCCCGACCCGACCATGACCCAGTTTCCTGCTCGTGCAGTCCCAGTAAAATGATCATAATGTGTTATTTTGAGGTCATTTTGATGCATGGTTTTGTGTGTTACAAAATAGCATCATAGATCTTCGATTTGATAGGTCATGGACCTTCTAATTCTTATATTTTGGGACATATGACCTGATACATTTGACCTAAATTTAAGAAAGATCACTTAATGAAACTTATGATAACTTTGGCCAACTTTTACCTTGCAATTTTCTTGGTTCCAAAACTTAATGTATGACCTTTGTGCTATGAAAATTACCTTTAAAAATTCATTACTATCAAATTATACACTCTTAGTCCCATCTGAAAAGTCAAACTTAATTTAAACCTTCTTAAAAGGCCAAGGTGCCACTCGGGCAATTTCTTTAATCCTGAATGTGTATTTAGAGGATTCCTTTGTCTTAAAACTTTAAGTCTTTGATATTATCACCTTTTGGAAGCCTTTTCTCCTTAGGTCCTATCCAAAATCATATATTTTTTATATAACATGCCACCCTATAATATTTTATGGAATATGAGAAACACAGGGTCTCACATATAAATTATGATTTCAAATGATATATCCTCACGGTAAGTATGAAAGTTTATGAATATTATCAATGATTAAGGGCTATCAAATATGTTATGAATCCATTGAAATTCTATGAAAATTATGCAAGGTTATGAAAACCTTTTTGTGATGTAATGATTTATTGTTTACAAGCTTATGCATGACATGATTATACTTATGTTTATATATTTCCATGGGACTAGAATTATTGAAGTCAAGAATGATTGAAATATAAGTCCCTTATCTAGATATGATTATGAGAGTGTGATAGGAAAATAGTAAAGGCATAGACAAATGCTAGGAGCAGTCCTTATTTTGATTAAAAGTGTTCTAAATGCTTGTGGAATAGGTTAGCAGAATAGAATATCTTTCCATACTAGATGACTATATAATTCATGCTCATGATTATTCCAAGAAATTTATACTTATCATTGAGTAGACTTTGGGATAAATGTGGATGCTATCTATAGCTAGGGCATGATACCATTAGTAGAATCCCATTGTCACATAATTATGTGCCACCACAAGAAATAGGGGTCATCCCCTAGTAGAGGTTGATTTCTTGACCACTCATTAGTCAAGGCTTGCTTATGAGTTAGATTTAGTGGATCCACTTAGGCATTTTAGGAGGTCACCTTAGCTAGTAATTTCCTCCTTCTTTTGGTGTATGAAAAATATAGGGACTCCATGATTTAGCTCACTTAGTTTATGTCAGTTAAATGTTGCTCTCACACATGTTTATGGCCCCTTTTTATGACTAATGATATTTCTCATAAAGGTGTATGAATTTCTTTTCAAGTATGTCTGGTGTTCTTCTTTATGATCACTTATGTTTTATTCATAGTAAGATGGTCTTTTCCTTACAGTTATGCACTGTTTTTCCTACAGGTATTTCTATTTTACTTGTACCTAACTACTTAGTTTCTCATTACCCTAAGTTTATGTTTTTTATACTTTTATAGTACTTACACATACTTTGTGCATACATGATTTGAAACGGCCCCAAAAAGTGCCCGAATATGTGCCTCGGAATACCCAAAATTTTAAATTCTATATATCACAAAATCCGTGCACATATCAAAATTTTGACTTCATTTTCTTGTCCATGCGGTCAAAATTAGGGGGAAAATGGTCCAACCCAAAATTCAGAGCGAACGATTCACAATTTCAAAAATCCAAGTGATGAATATCAGAATGAAATCCGCGTATGGGGCGCGACGCGCCCCAGTGTTATTTTGGTTCAGCTTTTATTTTTTGGTCCAAGACTTTTAATTATTGGGCCTAAGCCTTCCTACATAAGAAAACAATTATACTTAGCCTTATTTCACCCTCATATCATCCTAAACATTTTCCAATACTCACTCAAACATACAACCATATTTTCACTCCCCAAACTCAACTCCCAAACCCTCATGTCAAGCTAAGGTTCTCCTTCAAGGTTCTTCTTCAAGAGTCAAGTCTTCATCTCCATTCTTCACTAGGTTCATCTCTAAGTTAAGTTACGTGGATTTCTCTCATGCGTTCCTTTTACCCATGATCCTGAGTCTCCTTTTACTTAAATTTCATTATTTTAAAGTTGATTTACAAATGTGTCTTTCTTATTATGAAGTTCACAGCACATTATGTTAAAGCTATGAAAAATTGTGACTGTTTTAAATTTTTTTTGGAGCTATAAATCTTTGATCTATGGTAAGATTTGATAAGGGGATTTGATGTATATTTCTAAAGGGTGTTGCAACGTGTTGATTAATGGTTTTACAATGGAATTTCTTGCATGATTTTATCTCTCCATTTCATGGTGTTATATTAGTATTTGATAAAATGTTCGTATGTTGTTTCTTGAGGAGTTGAAGGTCTAAAGCATCAAATGTGATATGATTGACTATATGATGATGAAATGAGCTTATGTACAAGATATATTCTATATAAAGTGTTTCATTAGACCATGCCCCATCCGCACGACCTAGTTTAGGGGTCAACATCTCAACCACTACGATGATGAGTGTTATCATCACTAACCTTGATGAGGGGTTTGTACCTCACACACTAGGGTGATGAGTGCTATCATCACTAAACTACTAAGGGGTTTGTATTTTCGAAATCTAGCTTAGTCTCTTCTTCACATATGATATCCTATATGAGCATGAGTTACTTAACCATGTTTTACTTATGCATTGATCATACATGCCATATTGTTATATTATGCAAATTGCCTGTTGTTATGCATTTTGATTATGATGCCTAATTCTTGTTGCATTGCATCGTACATACTTAGTGTATTTAAACATACTAACACATACTCTTACTTGCATGGTATCACCATGTAGGGATAGAAGCCCAAGTTGATCGTCCTCCTCCTCCACGTGGCTAGTTCGGTATTACTCAAGTTAGTTGATGTGTCCTCCACTTTGGGGACCTTAGTATATGTTTCTCTTATTATGTATTGAGACACTGTTCTTTATTTTCTATCTTGACTATGAGGGTAAGCCCGGTTGCTTCGTCCTGGCCCCCGCTCTTATCTATGTACTAAAGGTGTTATTAGACAAGCTATTTAGCTATGATATGAGCCTTAACTCTTTTCTCTCGATTATGATGTTATCCAAGATTTTCCTAATAGTCCCTTGCCATTGTTTTCTAAACGTTTGCATATATATACTTAAGTATTAATCTCCCTCCCCCACCATATCCCAACTCCCCTTGGTTATGTCTCTTATGTTGTTTTATATTGCTTCTGCGACCAAGGATGTGTAATGATATGCTATGAGGCTTGTTGGGATTCCCTATTCGCTAGTCACGTATAGCCCCTAAGCTTGGATCGTGAAATGATTTAACTATTTAGGAATCAATGCTCCTCGATATGCTCCACGATGATCCTTAATATCCTTTACGTGGCTAGCTTTGGAGTAAGGAGATCCTACATGTGGTGAGTCCTCTATTTCGAGGTCAATATCCATATTCTTTCTATTTTGTTTTTGTTAAGACATTAACACTCTTATTACTTTACTTTTGAGGGTGAGTTTAGGACATGTCTTTATCCTTGTCCATCTATGACTTCGAGGTATAGAGGGATAATATGCTAAACATGTATTATGCTACAATCTTGTATGTACTATGATTTTCCCAACTATCCTATAATTATTGTTCCTTATGATGTTACTAGCTCAGTGGTGAAGTTCCTAAGTGCTTATTCCCCATAAAGTGCATCCCATGTCCCATTTCTTTAGAATTGTTTGTTGTAATTGAAAGGTGGAAATTTCCTATCCCTCTACTCCATAGAGTGTGTACTAAGATTTTAATCCCCTAGAACCACTTAGTGTTGATTGAATAATGCTTCTTAACCAAGGATATGCTTATGTATGCTTTGAGCCTTTTTTGGGGTACTTTGGGGTTCCCCATTTGCCATGTCACACTTAGGCCCTAAGCTTGGGTCATGAAAGAGGAAGGCTACAATCTCCTTTCCTTCTTAAATCTATAAGATGATGGTTAGTATGAATTTTATGTGCATTAGGAGTATATTTTCCTAGTATTTAATGATCTTCTATGTTATCCTATTTTTTTTTGAATTCTTTAAACTAGTTTAGTCACCTAAGAATCGTACTTTAGGCTTGGAGTGTCACGACTCAAAACAAATCGCAACTAAATAAAGATAAATAAAGTGGAAATAATCTCATAAGATATAATAAATCTCCAAAAACCCAGAGTCATGAGTACAAGAGCATCTAAGATGATACTAAAGGGTAAATGCAATTTTTTCAACAACAAATACAATATTGTCTCAAAATATCTAATATACAGTCTAAGAGATCAGAAATAAAAAAGAAGACCCAACAGCGACTCGAAGTCTGAGCCTCTCCACTAATACATGGCTAGTATAGATAATGCTTGGATGGAATGATCAATTACCCTATCCTGAACCCTGTGCTCGAGCTGTAGGGAGAAAATAATGTAGGGGTGAATATACCAAAATATACCCAGTAAGTTCAACCGATTGGGTAAGAGAAATTGAACAAGTATATAATAATGAAGAATCCTATCAGCTGCATCAAAATGGTTAGTACACAATATAATTAAACCATGAATAATGGCAGTTATTACTAGTAACCGATCCAAAGATGCAATGTCATGCTATGCATGAAGGCGACACTGTCACAGGCCATGAATGAGATGGAATCATGACCGTCATAGGGCTGATGTACACATTCATTAAGTCAAAGTTACAAGACAGAACTAGAGGGTGTCTCAGGCCATGTACTATGATATATATAATAAGGCGTTGTAGACCATAATCAAAAGTATCTTGAGGTGTCGCAGGCTATATCCACTGTCTCAATATTCATTATAATATCTCAAATAATGTAATTGTCGTTATAAATATGCATAAGAATGCATTTAGTCATGTATTAAATGTGTGCATACCAGTGCAATAAGTCATATATAACATGTGCGCATATCGATGCAACCTAATCAGAAATAAGATCCATGCATACCAATGCACCAAGTCATGTATAAGATATGTGCATAACAATGCAATAATAGAGCATAAGATCTATGCATATTAGAGTAATTATTCAACATAAGATAGGTGCATACCAATGCAATAATAGATTATTAACATTATACAGCTATACCATGTCTCATGTCATCACCATTCATAAGTAATCATATGTCATTGAAATAAGCTTCACAAGTACCCCAAATGGGCTAATAAACTCTCACACTGATCATCCTCATCACCAATTAGTCACAACATAAGTAAAAAACTACTTCAAATTTCATATCATCATAATGATATCGCAATTATTTCAAAACACAAGATTTCATCTCAATTAATTAATAGGATCAGCATTTACTCAATATTCGGCATAACCGACCTCATATTCCCATCATATTCAATCATGTCATGATATCAGATCACAATTCAATCTACATCTCATAATTATCACATAAACATGCTTAATAGCTTAAATCTAGTGCCAAAAAGGTTAACCAAACCTACTTTGATGCCGAAACTGCACTCGGACAAGCTTTCAATCAATTTAAGCCTCCGAATGATCCACGAATTGATCAACCACTATAATAAAAATGGATACTACACTTCAAGAGGTGCATTTTGATATCCATATTTGTATATTTTAGGCTTAGGGGAAAAATGATTAAAATAAGGGCTAAAATAAAAATTTTCAGAATCAGGAAATTGACTTCAAAATTGAATTCTACAAGAAATATAGAGTTCGTGGGTGAAAATTCCACTAAAATTGAGTTTAAATCGATGGAGAAATCCCCATTTAAAGTTTCAAAATCATAGACCGAAAATCCCCAATTTTGGACATTCTAAATCATGAAATTAAAGTCAAAATCAAGATAAAAGACACATGAATTAATCAATACGATGTTAGGATTATCCAAAAGATTTCTTTGAAAACCTTGTTCAAAACTAGCCTCACAAAACTTGAAATATTGAAAATGGAGTGAAAATCGACCTTTTACGCCTTTAAAAAATGACTTACTAAAAAATATAATCCGGGAAGACTGACCCTTGTCCACGATCTCAGAGCACAAAAGTGCATATAGTACAAATTTGGGTTGCACTAGATACCCCTACACCAAAACTCAAAACGGACCTTAGAACTCATCCGGATTCAAAACATCACAAACTTTATATGTATCCATACCTGAAATAACTATCCAAACTTAACAGAATCATCAAAATTCAATTCTGAGGTCTCCATGATACTTTTACCAATGCAAGTCAATAAAACTAATTTAAGGCTCAAAATGCCAAAACTTCCCTCGAAAAATCAAAAAAATATGATGAGACCATTTTTAGCATTAGTTTTACCATCCGAAACTATTGGAATTGTCAAAATTTTGATTCGAGCTCTAGAACTCCAAATGTTGACCAAAGTCAAACTTTGGTTCTAGAAGCAACTAGAATCACAACTTTGGGCCTGAAAACCTCATTTTAACTCCAAATTTAATTATGCAATTTCTTCTTGTTAAGTTGTGACATTCCATATCTAATGAAACCAATGAATCCTGGATCCAACCTTAAAAACATGGAATGACATAAAAATTACTTTTTCACTAACTTAAGTTTTCAAAAAGAACAAAACTCATATTTTTCAACTTTTAAAACTAAGGATTTTAGTTTTAACTATTCAAATAATTCAATGTAGACAGAAAGCAACTTAACAAAGGGTAGAACATTAATTCTCACAGATAAAGCCAAAAATGACCAACCAGATCATTACATGGTGCTTTGTTTGTGGGATAACATAGCACATATATCATTACAAGGAGATATGAGATGGCCTTAAGCTGAGATTTGAGCCTTAGATGCATTGTTATAAGTTATTTTCCCTTGTAGCTAGCTATGGCACTCGATAAGGCTTGCTCAAGATAGTGTGCATTATACAAGTGATTGAGACCTTAGTGGCACATCGTAATAATTGGTTTTCCTTGGTTGTTAATGGTTGTGAATTAGATTTTTATGTTTGGTGTACGCGTCGTCCCTCAAGCTAGTTCTCTTCTTGTATTAATTTTGAGTTTTCTCTGGATCCTCTCTCTATGACTCTAGGGTAAGGTGTTGTTCCAAGAGATGTTTCTCCTCCTACCTATTTTTGAGTTGTTATTAATTATTTTCTAGTTGATTAATGGTAGACATTTGTGTTATATTGAGTTGTGATTATATTAGTGGTCCCGAGACCTTGTTTGAGGAGTAGTTGGTCCCTGTTTTGCGTCCTATACCTGTAGCATAGAGGTATTGGTGCAATATTTTGATCTTGTGCAGCTTGTTTAAATACCGGTAATGGCATGCATTGTATTTGTAGCTCAGTCTCACATGTTTTGTGGAAATACCCTGATTCATTGGCTCATTATTATCATACAAAGAGAGAATAGTCTTGATACTGTTGGGTTTGAAAGTTTATTTTCAACTATACTTGTAACCCGGGATCACTTGATTACTACATTTCGATACTTATGAGGTGTCAGGATGTGCTCCTTTTTACTTACAACTGTGAAGGCACATAAGACATCCTCATATTTATTTGACTGAACGGTGGATCATCTCCCTTTCTGCATAGATTTAGATAGTTATTTCTGTAGTACCACCGAGAGAGATGACTATACAAAGACATGGTTTAGGACTAGATAGTGTATACAAACAACAAACGTCCTTCGTGGAAAAATCTATCTTTTAGTACCATTATATCAAATAGGGGTATCACGCGGGTCCTACCTTCATAGTTAGGAAAGGTTAGGTTGATAGATTGAATCACTATTGATGCATTTCTGAAGGTTTAGATGGTTTTTATAGTATATCTCACATTCACATGCATTGCTTATCACTAGCATGTTGATTGTTGTTTTCCACTTTTTGTAGAATAGGATGCTTATTAGGTTTATGTTTTCTAATTATACCGTCCTGAGGCATGGGCGTATGGTTGATTAGTGTTTGATCATTTGTTCTTACCCATGTTGTACTGTTAGCTATTGAGTTGTAGGACCTACTTTTTGTTCAATGTTATACTTCTTATTATGTTGAGTTGGGTTAGTCCATAGGTTTGTTAGGCATTTTTACTTCGTGGTTGTTGTCAATTTTTTCTTGTTGAGTGGACTTGTATATCTTGTTCCTCTTGTTGGCATGTTTTTCGACTTACTCTGCTAAGTATGCTTCTTAACATGGCTACTTTGTTCTTTATATCCTACTTCCTTCGTTTTTAATTATTTTGACTCTATTTCCCATGTAACTACTTGTGTTGTATGCACCTTATTTGTATGGTGGTCATACTTCCATTTTCTTTGGAGATGCATATTGAATATCATTTGTTTTGTATTCCTATTATACTTATTCATCCTGCAGATCATAGTACGAGTCCTCGCAATAGATTGCTTGTATGGCACAACTTTTTTAGATATCAGAGAATAGGATGAGCTCCTTAAGTTTGAGGCTACTGATTTATAACCACTTTTAACTAGGCTAGTTTTTATATTGTTCTTAGTGATCACCTATACTAATTTTGTATTTTTTAAACTTTGTAATCCTTTGTTAGTAGATTCTCAAATGCTGAGTGATGCCAGGTTTTGGGATTATTTCATGATTTTCTTCTCTCCACTTCATTATTAGCTTTTGTTCCCTATTGTTATCTTCCATGTGATAGCTTGTTACTCATAGTTATGGGTTAGGCTAACCTATGAGAGGGTCATAACAAGTCCTAGCATGGTTTGAGAAATTGGATCATGACAAAGTCCCTTGATTTGATTTTAAAAAATATGAAAATACAAATAGGCTCAATTACTTTTCTTATTAAAAATTAAGAAAACATTTTTATGGTTTATGCACATTTTTTGCATGAAAAGATCAATGAATATTCATTGATTTTTACAAGTTCGTCCTTCAAAAAAGTCATTGAAAATAACATAATCTACCTATATTAATCCTTGATCTACCTATGTGTAAACTAGATTGCACATGCAGGAGGGTGTTGAAGAATACAATTAAAAAGTGATCAAGAAATTCTCATTATGAAATTTAAAATAAATATTGCATAAAAAGTTTTCTCAATATAACAGAGATTCTATAGATTTTATATATATATATATTAGTATGTATGTACATACATATTTTTAAAAAAATCTTTTTACATATATACTTATAGAAGAAAATTCTGGAAGGCACCAATTATGCATAGTACAGTAAGTAAATTATTAAAATTACAAACAATAATAAAGAAAAGTAAATGGAGTTGAGATGGGGCATATTATTTAATTAGAATATTTTATGTGCAATCCTACAAGGCTTCCTTCGCATTATTTATTTTACAAAATGATCTTGGATGTCAGAAGTTAGAACAAGTTAGCAAGACACCATCCTCACCCTCTAAAATGTTTTAAAATTAGTATTTTAGTGGCCCTCCAATACTTGATGGATTGTCTAAAAAAGGGGAGATTTTACGTGTGGTACATCTTCTAGATTTTTTTTTTCTCTTGTTGCTTATTCCTAGTCATTTCCCTACCTCTCTTCTTCCAAGAACAAGAGAAAAATTTAGGTGGAGGAAGCAAGAGGAGGACGGGAGATGGGTAAGTACATGGAAATGTTGGATGCTGGTGCCAAAATTGCCAATAGGATTCGAGCGCATTATCCCCAAACCTCCGGCTTATACTATCATCCCCCTAAGTCTAATGGTAGAACCATGTCAAATAATGCAACATCTTCGATAGAGTCTTTTTCTATCAAAGTTGATCATGATGAAATGGACACAAAAGAAGTCATTCTTTTTATTGTAATTGGATGAAAAGTGTGAAATCAACTTTTTCCTTCTTCTTTCTCTGGAAAAACTATAAAATTCTTCTGTATTTATATGATTGGGTGTATCTTGATCAATATTTTAATCGAGTTTGATATAATATTTTACCCATCTTTTTGTCCAACTTTTGTTTAAATTTTATGTACTCACATAAATGTTCAAAATGTACAAATACATCAGAACAAACCATTTCCCATTTTAGTTGTCCAGGATTGAAATTATCTTACTTGATTTATCATAATTCGAATCATATTAGTCCAATAAATATGTAATTGTTATCCAAATACACACACCAAGTATACGAGAACATAAAAGTAATAAAGTGATCAAGTAAAGTGAAAAATCCACATTAACTGGTAATTTATTATTAACTGGTTAAACCATTAGCCATGACCAAAGCTAGGCTATTGGCATGACACAATGATCGGAACCTCGAGGGACTCCTACTAAGCCATCATTTTATATCATTAAAGAGAATTGATAAGATATACAAAGTATTAACAATTCAATAGAATAAATGCATAAATGATCTCAAAATAGAGTTCATCAGAAAAGGAACAACAAAGTAAAAGAGAGAAGACATAGACTCTTACATATAATGTCCAATAATGCCTCTACCTACTCTAGGATGTGCAGAGACTAAGATATTTTCCTAGCTCACCATCAAAAAATGTAAAGGAGAAGCTTCAAATTAGCAATTTGAACCATCAAATAGTATAATTATTAGGTAGCCACAAACTATGAGGACTTACCAAACAAGCAAATCTTCAAATTCCAAACTAGCCGGTAGAGTGTAGAGTAGGGTGAACGCCCTCCCCTACATTTTTATTCAATATATGAAATTGTATGTGTTAATATATTCAAATGTACTAAGTATATGAGCATATGCAATAATGTATAAGTCACAGTATGCAATAGACCTATACAGACATCATAATGGAAAGTGAATTTAAAATTTATCAAAATAAATAATATGATCAATGCATCATGATATCATACTAGTGGTTATAGAGTTTCATGAACTAAGTTAGGCTTTAGGTGTTAAACCACGATTAGAATTCCTGTGAAAATTCCTACCAAGCCATATTAGCATATCAATCATACCTAACATAAGTAAATCAACAATAGAAAGCAAAGTGAAAGGTGAATCCCAAAATAAAGCTTAGGTCTGATTAAAGAAAATTATACATATATTTGTCTAGATATGCCTCTACTATACTAACATTAATGGGAGCACAAAACAAGCCACTAGCTCTGTAACGATCTGGTTGGTCATTTTTGGCATTATCTATAAATAATTACTAGTTTACCCTTTCGTAAGTTGTTTTGGGCCCATTTATAATTATTTGAATAGTTAGAAGTGGAATCCTGAGTTTTGAAAGTTGAAAATATGAATTTTCGAATTTTGCAAGACTTAAGTTATTGAAAAAATGAGTTTTTGTACTAATATGAGTTTGGAGGTTAGACTGGGCATCCGTCATTTACATTAGCTTCGAGATATTGATACTGAACTATGAGAAGTTACAGAACTGAATTAGGAGCTAAAATGAGGTTTTTAGGCCCAATATGTGATTTTAATATTTTCCAGAACCAAAATTTGACTTTAGTCAACATTTATAGTTTGGAAGCTCATATTGGAATTTCGACAGTTCCACTAGTTCCTGTCACAACCCAAGCCTAGGGCCTAGATGTGACATGACGAATGGGGAACCCGAAGGAATCCCAAACAAGCCTCTTAACATATCATTCACACATCCTTGGTTGCACAAGCAAATAAACATCAACAAGTGAAATAATTAAAAGGCAAATGGAACTGAAGAAAGCCTTTTATAATCGCAAAAGCATACAAGAGTAAATCTGATAGCATAAATACATCATATTACCCAATAACACCACTAACTTGGAATGGAGCGGGGGCCAAGACACTTCTAGGGCTCACCCTCATAACTTCTGGGGCTCACCTTCATAATAATAAGTAGTCAACCTAAGAAAGAGTCTGAACATAACTTGAAGTAAATAGATATTGTCCACTAAATTGAGGACTCACCAAAGCATTCTCCGAGAATCAAACTAGCCACGTGAAGGAGGATGATTGAAAGGAGCTCCGATTCCTACATGGTGATGTCATGTAGACATAAAATGTGTGTTAGCACGTTAGAATGTACTAAGTATTGTTAACTGAGGGCACTATTTCCCCCTTGGAAGAAAACCTCCACTTTACCATCCTTCAATAAGGCCTTCAACTCTAACACGGTGGGGTCAAGATTTTTTTTTTTTTGACTTTACCTCCTCAATCAAAGAAGATTTAGAACCATCAACAACAACCACACCATTATTTCCAACTTCATCAAACCCAACCCCAACCTACCCAGCTGGTGAACTTCTCTAGCCACCTCCTTACCCATCATCAATATGAGCTAGGCTACCTATGGACACTCTACTTAGAGCGTTGGCCACAAAATTAGCTTTGTCGGGATGATACTGTACACTCATGTCATAATATTTAAGAAGCTCTAACCACATTCTTTTTCTCAAGTTAAGATCTTTTTATGTGAACACATATTGGAGACTCTTGTGGTCGGTAAACACATCAACATGAACCCCATACAAATATTGATGCCAAATTTTTAAAGCAAACATGATGGCTACCAATTCATGATCATGGGTGGGATATTTTCGTTCATGCAACTTAAGCTATCTAGAGGAATGTGCTATCACCTTGCCATTTTTCATAAAAACAGACCTCAAACCAATTCTTGAGGCATCACAATATATCACAAATCCTTCCGATAGAGCAAAGATAGGAGCAGAGACAAGCTTTTCCTTCAAGGTTTAAAAACTCTTTTCACATTCATCCGTCCACGCAATATTGCCTCCTTTTGGGTCAACTTTGTCATAGGAGAAACAATATAAGAAAACCAATTCACAAACCTCCAATAATGACCCACTAAACCCAAGAAACCCCTAATATTTGATGGAGTCATGGGTCTAGGCAAATTTCTTATCAATTCCATCTTCTAAGGATCCATCTTAACGGCATCACCCGACACCACATGCCCTAGAAAAGTGACCTCTATCAACAAAATCCATATTTTTTTCGTATCTATCAAACAACCTTCGTTCCTCAAGATTTGCAACACCACCCTCAATTGATTCACACACTCTTTCTCACTCCGGGAAGAAATCAATATATCATCAATAAATACCACCACAAACATGTCAAGGTAGGGTTTAAAGACCCTATACATGAGATCAATAAATATAGCCAGTGCATTAGTCAACCCAAAGAACATAACCACAAACTCAAAGTGTCCATTTGTAGTCCAAAAGGTCGTCTTGGGAATATCACACTCCCTCACCTTTACATGGGTATTCGTACAGAAGATTAATCTTATAAAAGTTACTAGCCCCTTGACATTGATTAAAAATGTTATGAATCCTTGGTAGAGGGTACTTGTTCTTTATGGTAACCCTATTAAATTACCGGTTATCAATGCACATTCTAAAAGAACCATCATTCTTCTTCACAAATAACACAGGTGCACCCCTAGTGACTTACTAGGTATTATGAAACCCTTCTCCAATAATCCCTCAACTGATCCTTCAACTCCTTCAATTCCACCGGGGCCATACGGTAAGGGGAAATAGAAATGTGTTGTGTACCAGGAAGGAGATCTATACAAAAGTCTATTTCCCTTTAGGGAGGGACACTAGAGAGCTCATCGGGAAAAACATCAACAAACTCATTGACCATAAAAAACTACTAAAAAGGAAGGACTTTAGACTCAACATTCCTATCCTTCACAAGTTGATAAATGCAACCCTTAGAAATCAACTTTTGGACTTTCAGATAAGAAATGAATCTACCATTGACCACCACATCAGGACTTTCCCGCTCAAGGATGGGCTCATTAGGGAATTGTAATTTAACCTTATGGGTTCTACAATCAACGAATGCATAATATACATGTAATCAATCCATCCCAAAAATGATATCAAAATCCACCATATCTAATTCAATAGAATCACAAGGCAAGATTTTATGTAATATGAACATAGGATAGTTTCTATAGACTCCTTTTAGCAACAATGGACTCACCAATGGGCATAGACACTTCATAGGGTTCAGGCAACAATTTTATACACACATGAAGCTTATTAGTAACAAAAGGACTAATGAAATAAAGAATGTCACCCAGATCTATCAATGCATATACAGTGTAATAAAAAATCTTTAACATACCTGTGAAGCACTACTCCAAATCTAGTGACCCCTAGAGGGCTATGGATGAGAACGTGGACGGTCATCCTCATAATATTAAGTAACCAATTGACAATGTCTTGACTTATAATCCTTCGCGCCACACTCGAAATATGCACTTGAACTGGCCAAACAATCTCCCAAATGGTATTTCCACACTTGTGGCATGTAGGAGAAGCTTGAACACCAACACCGTTGTCTTTCCTTTAAGCATGTGGACCATTAACAATCTTGTGGCCTTTCTTGCCACACCAAAAGCATTCACCCCTATTCCTCCAGCATATGCCATAATGATTTCTCCCACATTTTGGGCACCTAGGATGGGTCATTCCACCATTGCCATCGGGCTTGGCATATGGAAGCCTACTTTCAAATTAAGCCATTCCCACTAGGAAATCTCTCATCTTATGATCAACACCACCATACTTGAAACAACCTTCGGTGCATAACAAACACCTTCATTGGTGTTTCTTGCCATACCTTTGAAAAGTGCCAGAAGGGATCCTTTTCTTCTTGTAATTGGAAAGTGGTAGACTAGTAGAATATGAGGAACTACCAACTCGGGCCCTCATAGCATTCCTCTCCTTTCTCTTTTCCTTTGAAGTCTTAGGGGCACCCAGTTGTTGATTGACTTAAGCAGTTACAACCTTGGCCAATAGCCATAGATATTACGAACCTCCGCATTTGACATGTCACCACTGGGAAGTTGAACTACCATGACCCAAGCCTAGGTACTAGAAATGACTGGCGAATGGGGAACCCGAAGGACCCCCAAACAAGCCTCATAGCATATCATTACACATACTTAGTTGCAGAAGTATTTAAAATGACAAGTAGAGATAAGCATAAGCAAGGGAATAAGGGCTAAGGGTAAACTTCCATATCATAACATCAAGAAATAAGAGAGACAAGGCTCATAGCATAAATACATAATATGTCCAACAACGCCTTTACTACATGGATAAGAGTGGGTGCCACGACAAACAATCAGGCTCACCCTCATAGTCAATACATAAATAGCAAGAGGTTATAAGTAACATCCCTAGAATGGAGGACTTACAAACTAGGTTAAGAGATAATCGTACTAGCCACGTAGAAAAGAAGATGATCAGGCAGTACACCGGTTCCTGCATGGTGACATCATGTAGGGATAGTGTATGTATTAGTACATTTAAATCTACTAAGTATGTAGGATAAAATGTAACAATAGATAGGCATCATAAGCAAAGTGCATTACAATTCTCAATAGGTAGCATAATAGCAAGATGGCATGTAGGAGTAATGCTTATGTAAAACATGCTTACATTGAACATAATACACGTGTAAGAAGCGACCACTATCATATTGGTAGATCATCATAGTCTACCACCCTTGGGGATTGAGGTACAAACCTCTTCAATTTGTTGTGGATCGTCGCACCCTATCACCCGTGGTGATCGAAGTACAAACCCCTCGATATGGTTGCCAGGGTACAAACCCCCGACATGGTTTGTGGATCATCACACCCTACCTTTCATGGTTACCGAGGTATGAACCCCCCGACATATTTATAAAGGTGCAGGCCCTTCGATATAGTTATCAAGGTACGAACACCTAGACACGGTTACCCGGTATGCAACTCCTGAGTACGGTATGGTCACATTCAAACACTATATAGAGAATACCATATACATGCATTGATTTCATCAACATTTTATCATCATATAGTTGTTCATCTCATAAGACATGCATTGGACCTTCAATTCGTAAAGAACTCATAATCGGACATTTTATCAAGCACTTAGAGGGTGTGTAGTGCTAGTGTAAAACCATGAAATTCAAGAGTGTTATCATGCAATAAAATTCAATCCAAAACCATTAATAGATACTTGATAATACTATCAAGCAATATACATCAAAACCCTTCATCAAATCTTACATTAGATCTTAGATTCATAGTCCAAAACATTGTAAAATAGTCACAATTTCATAGAACCTACGTAGTGTTCAGTGATGTTTTTCATAATAAATGAGACCCATTTGTAAATCAACTTTGAATAATTCAATTTAGGGAAAAAGGAAGCTTAGCATCATGGGTGAAAGGAACCCATGAAAGAAACCAACATACCTTAGCTTTGGAGATGAACTTGATGAAGATTGGAGATAGAGACTTGAACCTTGGTTGAATTTCTTAAGATCTAGAGAGGGTTTTCGGACTTGAATTTATGAGATTAAATATTGGCAAAGTTTTTGAATAAGTACTGGGGAATATTTAGAATGATATGAGGGTGAGAAATGACAAAGTCTAGGCAATTTCAAGTTTGGAAACACTTAGGCCGAAGACCCAAAAGTTTGGACAACACAAAATTTAACTGAATAGAAACAACTCAAGTCCACATAACAGACCTATCGCGAAAAAAGGATTTCTTCATTTGTGGGCCCTATCCGTGTCACTCCAGGGGTGCGCAAACATCACAAGAAATTGCATTTTGGGAAAATCTAAATTGCTAATCGATTGCTTTTAAATTGGGGTTAGACCAATTTTCCACTCAATTTGACCCCCTAAACAAGAATATGAGATTAGATTTTTATATTACGCATGAATTTTGAGATATATGGAAATTACGATTCAGGGCACTTCCGAGGCACATCTTCGGGGACTTTTTGGGGTCATTACATGACCCTCAAGTGAGACATGGTTATCGTCCTGTCTATTGTTCTAAACAACTTGAGACATATTATGAAACATAATGTTAGAAATCAGTAATAATCCTTAGAGGTCTCAGCTCTACCGCATGACTAGATCATGAAGAAGTGAAACATTTCCTAAAACACCTCATAGCCTTCTATTCATACTTATGGCGCACTTCACAACCATGAAAAAGACTCTAATCAATATGGTCTATTGGATTTTTGAGGACCATTAACAACCTAATGCTCTGATACAGAGCTTATCATGACACAAGCCTAGGGCCTAGAAGTGACACGACGAATGGGGAACCCGAAGGAACCCCAAACAAGCCTCTTAGCGTATCATTCAGACATCCGTGGTCGTAGAAGCAAATAAATATCAACAAGTGCTACAATTAAAAGGGAAACAGGGCTATTGGATGTTATTAATAATGATAAAAAATACAAGAGTCAAGCTCATAGCATAAATACATCATAATATCCAACAACATCTCTAAATTTGAATAGAGCGGGGGCCAAGAAACTTCCCGGGCTCACCCTCATAATAATAAGTAGTCAATATAAGAAAGAGTCTTAACATAACATGACGTAAATAGATATTGTCCTCAAAGTTGAGGACTCACCATAGCTTTCTCCAAGAATCGAAGTAGCCATGTGGAGGAGGATGCTCGAAAGGAGCTTCGGTTCCTGCATGGTGATATCATATAGGAATGAAATATTTATTAGTATGTTTGAATGTACTATGTATGAGGGATGCAATGGAACAAATACATAAGCCAATATGTTCAAAATGCATAATCATAAGTAATGGATATATATATTATCAACATGACATGCATGATCTATTCTTATAATAAAAAATGCTTGTATAACATTCAACATATATAGCACATAATACATGTGTGGGAAAATACCTTAACTAACATAGACCAAGTGAGCTACTACTTGGAATCCAAGGCTTGTCACCCCCTTGGCAAGGTGATCGAGGAACGTCACCCCCTCGACAAGGTGATTGAGGCATGACACCCCCTTGACAAGTTATGGTCTACCTGCCATGATAGCCATATAATGAATAATCCAACGCATGGCATCCCCTTGTCAAGGTGATCCAGGCATGTCATCCCCTCGACAAGGTGAGGTATAACCAGATAGATCCACCAGAAAGCTATAAGAGATATCATGTATAATCCTATGGTGGCACATAGTTTAGAGAATAAGAACTTTATGTAAAGACCCTTTGAGTCGAGCCCCTATCTTAAGCCTCAATCGGTGCTAAGTCAACTACTATGGAATAATTGAAATAATCATCCTTTAATCATAACATGAATAACTTGTAAGATACATGATAATATATTGAGTAGCTCAAAAACATTCTTGACCTCTAATAGTGACCCTAACTTGAACATGAGAGTAGATAATAATTGTACATGATCCCTTTTTTTAACATGAATAGATCACAATAGGTGAAAATCTTGGAATAGGGCTTAAATTAATACTTGCAACATTATAGATACTTTTCATGAATTCAATATATGCTTGAAAGTCCTTAATCATAATAAAGTAACTTGAATTTTAAATCATATAACAGATCATCAATAACTTGAGCATTCTTGTCATGTCATTTTATCAAACACATGGTGGGTTCATGATACTTGTTCAATATCATGCAATTTAAAAGTAAAATAATATGAGTAAACTCAATACATATCAACCCACTTACATGGTAGTAAAACTCTCATGTAGAGTGCCTTGAAATCCATCACCAAAAGCTCATAATAGTTCGTAGTTTCATAGTTCAAAACATGCATAGCCTCAATAGACAAAAGCAATTCATGGGACATGCTTGAAATAGACATTCATGTATAATCAATATCTACTTATCAAGACCCCAACATGTGTTATGCTGATATTTCATAACAATAGATACTCATCGGTAATACGTTTGAAAACATACGATTCATAAAAATAGAAGGTAGGGCCCCATGAGTGGAAGGACTCATGGATGAAGTCCCACATACCATAAGCTTTGAATTCATTGAGGTGAACTTGATGTAGATTTAGGCTTGATATGAGTTCTTGAGTCCTAAAATTAATCTTGAAATCCTTTGATTTGAATGAGAGAATTGACAGAGTCTTAGAGAGGTTTGAGAGAGGGTTTTGTGAGTTATAGAGTTGAAAAATGGCCATGTATAGGATAGATTTCACCATTAAGTGGGCATGGCGCTGTCACCCCAATGCCCTTGAGTGAAATAGGAAAAGTAAGGAAAATATTATACTAGTCTGCGCCCCAGGCGCGACGCGCACCTGACGTGGACTTCAAATAACACAATGGAGCCCCCAAAGTGCGTCATGCCAATGGAAATCGTAAAATTAGCAAAAATTACTTTTTAGTATGGGTATTCTAAAACCATAGTCATACCTATTTATCACTCAAATTTGGCCCCCGATTGAGAATGTGAAGTCAAATTTTTGAAATCTGACACAAATTTTGAGATATATGGAAATTACGAATATTGGGCATTCCGAAGCACATGTGGGGAATTTTAATTCCTAAGGTGAAACTAACTCTAGAAATGATCTTGAAATAATTTTTAGAGTTACCGAGGGCAGTTTTGACATTTTGAGTTTTAAACTAGTTTTATCTACTTGCATTGATAAATATGACAAAGAGGCCATGGAATTGATTTCTAATGAATCCATTGAGTCTGAATCTTTGTTTCTGAAATGGAAACATATTTGGTTTGAAATATTCTGAGTTTGGATGAGTTTGGAGAGTCTATTCTGAGTAGGAAAATTGGACTCCGTTTTTATTTTGCTGATATTTGGTGCAAGTAGATTTTGTTCTCCACCTAGACAGACAAACCTCCATGTTCCCAGAGGTGTGGCTCTGCTAAGCTCCCCGATCGCAGACTATGTCCCTTGTTCATTGAGTTGTGGCCTATTGGTCTTCCCATTTGTGGTAGGGGCTTCGCAACCGCAGAGTAATTTTTATACCTAGATAGTTTTAAACGCATAAAACACTTTTTCTAATCCATTTTCAAAGTTCCAAGCTTTTTGGGTGATTTTGAAGAAAGTTTTTCGAAAATTTTTGTTGGGTAAATGTTTCTAGCACTAAACGAATCATTTCTCTAATTTTTATCTTGATTTTATATTTGATTTCATGAAAGTAAACACCCGAAATTGAGGATTTTGGACTATATTTTTCAAACTTTAAATATTGATTTCTCTTCAATGTAAGTTTCATTTTTATGGGATTTCACCCATGAACTCTATTTTTCTTGTAGAACTTGATTTAGAAATTTAGCCCTAATTTTGACCAGTTGAGTATTGAAATTCTTCCCTTGATGATTTTCACCCATGAACTCTATTTTTCATGTAGAACTTTATTTTGAAATTAATTTCTAGATGTGACACTTTCAAATTTTTGTCCTTATTTTGACAATTTTAATATCAAAATTCTTCCCTTGATGAATTGTATTCAATGTTGATAGGGCTTGATCAAATTGGGGGGTCAAATCGATGTCTTGAGTTGATTGAAAGCATGTCGTAGTGCAATTTTGGCATCGAGGTAGGTTCGGCTAACCTTTTGGGACTGGATTTGGGTTATTTATCTGGTTCATGTGATAATTGTAGGATATAGATGGATAAATGTGTAATTGACTTGATATATTGAAATGATGATAGAAAAGTAATTCCAATTAAGCAGAACCGTGGCAAAATTTTGATCCTACTGATGCTGTGAGATGAATTATGTTGAAATAATGAGGACTTGAGATAGAATATGACTAAATGAGATATTGTGAGACTAATTGGAATTTGTAAGGTCTAATATTATTGATATACTTACATTATGGGGACAAGTTATGTCTGGTTTGATTATTATATTTGTATATTTGGGAGGAGTTACGTTTGGTATCATTGTGATACTTGAATATTTGGGGTGAGTTTGGTCCAACAATATTAGCATACATGGTACAAGTAAGGTTCGATATTATTGCATATTTGATTATTGATATAGTTATGATTATCTAAAAATGATAGACGGTTTGGGCATTAGCTGTGACACTTGATATTACTCCTTGAGTACATATGATTATTATGTATTTCATGCATTTGTATTCCTATTTTAATGCTATGAAACGTTTAAATGCATATTTGGCTTGCACTATTGATTTACATTTATTGTGTGTGCTTGTAACATCTCTTGACCCAGGTAGGAGGCAAGGACATTATTATTCACATTGGTACCACCCCTTTGAACCGGGCAGGAGGCAAGGGTGAGATTCATACTTCATATACCTTAACCATGGGCAGGAGGCCAAGAGTTGGAATCATAAATTTCACGGACAGGTGGCAAGACCTTAACCTTCTGATACTACTTAACCACGGACAGGTGGCAAGGCCGTGACACCCTTGGTATTTGGATTCATGAATTATGCATTAAATTTCACATTATGGTTATATAGCATCATGGACTCTTGAGGATGTTTTAGCTACGTATTGTTGTATATTTTTTTATCTTATGCTAACCTTTTTGATGCAGGGATATTGTTCTTCTTTATTAAATGCTTGCTTCAATTTTTCTTACCTAGTCAGTTGAACCTATTGGATACATTTTGGTGTACTCACTCTTGTTCTGCATCATCCCTGCAAATTGAGCATAGGGTCTCGCACAACAAAGTTGATTCACAATTTTGGACTTTGCTGTATTCTTTCCTCATACTACCAGTGAGGCTCAAACTTCAAGTCACCATGGATCCTTGAGATTTCCTCACTTTCCTTTTAAATTTGTATCAATCGTAATGGATCATTGATATTTCCTTACTTTCTTTTCAGACTTGTATAAGTCATAATAAATCCTTGAGATTTCCTTACTTTCTTTTTAGACTTGTATTGGATTTTGTAAGAAAATATTGTATTTCTTTTGAGATAGTTGTATTTATGCTTCGATACTGTTTTAGACTCTCTTGTACTCATGACTCTAGGTTTTGGAGATTTCTTATGTCACGAGTTTATTTCCACTTCATTTATCTTTCTTTTGTTGCAATCTGTTTTGAGTCGTGACAAGTTTGGTATCAAAGCTCTAGGTTCATTGGACTCTTAAGTCAACAGCAAGGTGTCTAGTAGAGTCTTATTGTTTGGTATGTAGATGTACACACCCATCTTCGAGAGACTACATGATGCTTAAGAAAAATTTTCACATCTTGCTCCTATTTGTGTATTTTGTCATATTACCTGTTTGAAAGTATCTAATCCACTCCTTCTGCACAAATGCCCATTACTCGATCCCATTGCTTAGTGGGAGCCTAAGTAAGAGATGCGACTCCCACTCTAGGTCGAGGAAGAGTTTGTGACAGGGCCAGGGACCAAAGGATTTCCAGAGGGGTAGCTCTGTCTAGGGACAAACTCGATCGATTTCTCCATAGATTACTATGGTGCCAGAGGGGCCTACTGATCTTATTCCAATGCCTTTAGATTCATCCCTACATCTTCAGTTCAGGAACTAATTATTCTAATATTGGCTAGAGTAGATTGAACTTCTCTATTCCTAGCTACTATTGAGATATTGATTTATACCATATAAGTTGACTATGATTTATATGGGTCTTTCTTCAATTCTAGTGGACCATCCTGTGACTGTTATTACTCCACTTCAGGAATCTAGACCGATTTTAGTCTCTCAATTTTAGAGTATGGTTGTTGCTCTATCTATTGGACCTTCCTTGTTTATGGTGCTACCATCTTCTGCCAGCCCAGCCATGTCTATAGTGGAGCAGAAGACCTTTGATAGGTTTGTGTGTTTGGCTCCAACACGATTTTATGGCACTCTTGGCGATAGAGCTTATGATGTTCTATCAGAGTGCTAGTACCGATTGTCTAACCTGGCTATTCTCGAGTCATATGGAGTTCCCTACACTTCAAACTAGTTCACTGGCCTTACCAAGGAATGGTGGACCTTAGTTCTAACTCGTCAGCCAGTTGGATCTCCGACTAAGACTTGGATGTTCATGGGGATATTTTTGGAGAGGTTCTTACAACATAGCCTCTGGAACAACCTTATAGATAAGTTTGATCGACTGCAGTAAGGCTCCATGTCAATTTCATATTATGAGGCTAGATCTTATGTGTTATCTAGATATACTCTGTCTAGTATTTCTATTGAGTTTGAGAGGATTTGGTAGATTTCCAAGGGCTTGGTAGGGTACCTTCAGGAGGATATAGCTTCCTCACTGTTGGTTGGAGGCAACGTTTAGAGCATTGTAGATTACGCTCATCTTATGGATCCCATCAGGCATGAGAGGCAGGTCGGCGGCAAGTGATGTGATGTTAAAGTACAAGACTTTTGATAATTAAAACTTTGATTTTGTGTGTTCTCAATGTGATGTTAGTGGATTTTATGTGTTTTTATGTTTTGTTTTATAAAATTTCAGCATTTTATAAGATTTCAGGGTTGGCATTGATTTTGGGAAGAATATGTAGAAGTTGTTGATTTTGAGGATGTACGAGACCCTTTACAGGCTGTAGAGTATTCTACGGGTTGTGAAGTAGGTTTTGTGTAAAATTCCAGTGAGGGGTAGATTTTTAAAGTTTGTTCTTCGAACATGCAGATGGGCCGTGAACCATTTTACGAATCATACATCAAGTCTCGTGCCTTAAGAATCGAAGAAGAAGGACTTTCTGAAAGTTTCATTAGATGAAACCAACTATGGGCCATAGAACCTTTTATTTGACATAGAGGGGTGTCATAGAAGAGCAATCCAAGTTTGCAGCAATAAAGTCCGAAAGCCCGAATACGGATCCTAAATCACAATATTGCCCGTAAAGCATCTCATGAGGCATGTCGACCCAGTTATCCTATTTAGTTTAGGACTTGTATTTTAAACATTATAAGTAGGTTTTTAGGTTATTTTTCTTAGCGTATTAGAACAGTTAGCAGAAAAATAGTGTAATAGAGTAGAGAAAAACATTGGACAGTTTTGAGAAACACTTGTACACTTTGACTTGATGTTCTTATTACAATCTTGTTATTCTCATTGAAGCTTGGATTTACTTGTTCTTAATTAAATTATGCAAGTGCTCTATACTGTTATTCAATTTCAAAAGTCTTGCATGTACACAAATCATGAGTATCTAAATCTACAACAAGGATTGTGGAAACCATGAAAAATAGACAAGCTAATACTTTACAATTCATAATTCTTGAAAAGTGTACATGTATGTATTAATTAATTTTCTTCATTTAGAATGTTTTCTAGTGGTGGCCAACACTAGAACCCGCCTAGTGTTATTGACTGGACAAAGGTAGTAATGATTAAGAAAAGAAATTAATTAATAGGATTCAATTGATGTGTTCTCATCTAATCAAAAGAACTGGGCCAAGAGGAGGTTGCTGGGACAATAGGTAAGGGTTAGTAATGTTACACTGCAGAGATGGGCTAAGTCACATAGTAGAGTTCGCCTCTCGGTTGGGACAAAGTGTTTGGTGAACTGTACTAATCGTCCTGCATGCTGCATAGTAGAAAAGAATTAAGTTATCTGGTGATACTAAGTTAGGGAATCATAGGGAGAACAATACCCTAGTTTCTCTCCATATTGTTTAAACTCTTATGTTGGTTAGAATTACATTTTACTTGTTATTGCAAAATCACCGCTTTTCGGGAGATAAGTCGGTTAATAACCCAAATGGCATCATTGAATTCTTTTAAGTCTACAATATTCCCTTGTGTTCGGCCTTAACATTTGTTAGGTTCTACTTCCTAATAATGACAGGTTTAGCCTAAAAAAGGTGGTCTAGCTTGGGCAACATCAAGATGTTGGCATCGTTGTCGGGGAGTACTACTAGACTTGTTAATTTAAGTAATTTCGGATTAGTACTTATTTCCTTGATTTTATGTTTTTCATTGTTTCTTTTTTCTTTTCAGGATGTAAGTGTAGTGTATACCCAATATGGGAAGTTGAGGCAGACCCTTCACTCAGTTTGATCCAAAGATCTAGAGAACACTGAGAAGAATGGCCCAAGATAACGCCAACAACACAATAAATGCAACTCTGAACTGTAAGAAAATGAGAATGCCAACAATGAAACCCAACTCCTCTTGAGGATATTGCTCCATAGCCACAGGATTTCAATGATAACTCTTATAAGTGGAATCAATACTGGTTGAATCCTATGGCTATGGAGGTGACTAGAGCTATTGTGCTGCCACCACTACTGGCTAACATAAAATTCATGATTTTGAGTGAGTTGCTTCAGATGCTGCAAAACTCTGGGTTATTTTCAAGTTGACCATCAGAGGATCCTTATAGCCATCTATAGAACATTGCATCTCTCAGCAAGAGTGTAAGGGGAAGACAGAATCTGTTTATAGATGTTGTGGAACTTTGTGTCTTCTTAGTATGTCTGATAGGTAATACAAAACTATGGTTGTATGAGATCTCACAGAGTTTGATCACTTGTTGGGCTGAATTGCAGAAGGCCATTTTTGAGATGTGCTTCCCGAGATCGAAGAAGCTCAAGTTGAAAGATTAGATCAACAACTTTGAGCAACTTCCTGGTGACTCGATCAGTACTACATTGGAGTTATTTACTAAGTGCTTGAGGAGTATCCTGGACAGCAAAATTAATGATGATGCCTTGGTGGAGATCTTCTACAATGCTCTTGATGAAATTAGTCAATCCTATGTGATACCATTATGGGGGGCATGTACTTACATAAGCCATTTGTAAGGATTGCAGAAAGGCGGAGAGAGTGATCAAGACAAATTTTGTGTTGGGCGAAAATAGATAGAGCTTCTACCAAAAGTTAGTGTGTTGTTAGTATTGGTTCAGAGGAAGTTAGACAAATGAAGAGATTATGTAAGAGCTTACCTGAATCTGTACAGGCATAGAGGTGATGATGAAGCAGAATCAGGAATTAGTCAATGCAGTTCCTTATTAGCCCCTGTACGCACCCATGTATGCTGATCCTACTATGACGAGGACACTTATTTTATTGTTGATTGGACGAGAGGTTTCCAAAGCAATGCCCAAGTGTCCAATCAGGAATATTATCACCAAGGTAAAGGAAATCAAGGTCAGAACTCAATTAAGATAAAGATTTTAAAGACAATCACAGAGGGTACAAAGATAGGAATTAGGGCTAAGAAAGAGATATAGATTGGGGAAGTAGCGATGGTTAAAGAAATGGTTAATGTACCACCAAAAGAATCGCGACACAGGTATGTGTAGCTCAAGATTTGAGGAGATGCTTGATCGCCTGTTGAAGAAAGCTGAGTCACAGGATTAGACTCTGAGGGGGATGAAGTTTGAGATCTCCAGTATAAAACAAAAAATCGAGTCTCATTCTGTTACCATCAAATAACTTGAGCAACAGTTGAGTCAAGTGTCAACTCAACTTAAATAGCTCCAGAAGGGTAAACTTCCTAGCAACATAGTTTAGAATGCTAAGAATGAAGGGCAGTGCATGGAGGTTACTACTCGTGGTTGTAAGAGCACCATTGATCCTCCTATGCCAGTTGAAGAGGATAGTATTTTAGAGCAGACAGTTACGGTCAAGGATACGAATATCGTAGATGATCGTGAGAAGGATAGGGTGAGTGAAGCTACAAATACGCCACTAACGATAATGCCCATTCCTAGGCCTTTTCCTCCGTTAGGCCTCCTTATCCATTCTCTAAAAGAATTAAAAAGAAGGAGAAGGAAGGCAAGTTCAAGCACTTTCTCTCTATGTTGAAACAACTCTCTATCAATATCCTTCTTATCGAGTTATTGGAGAAGATGCCAGGGTATGCAAAGTGAATGAAGGACCTGGTTATGAAGAAGCACATTGTGAGTCAGTAGCTTTTCTCAAAGCTCCAATATTGCAGTGCAATTACTATGTGGTCCTTGGTCCAAATACGAGAAGATCCCAACACTTTTACCATACCCTACACCATTGGATATGTGGAGTTCGCAAGGGAATTATGTGATCTAGGTGCTAGCATAAATGTAATCCTACTTAATGTTTTTAAGAAGCTAGGGTTGGGGGACCCTACTCGGACGAGCATGTGATTGTTGATGGTTGACCGCATGGTCAATAAGCTTTTGGGGGTACTATATGATATGTTTATTAAGGTTGAGAAGTTAATAGTCCTCACAGAATTTGTGATCCTAGATTGCGAAGTCCACTTTGACCTCCCAATCATCTTGTGAAGGCCATTTGTAGCCACTGGTCGAGCACTAGTTAATGTGGAAGCCGGTCAAATCAAGTTTGGATTGAACAACGAAGAAGTTATATTCAATATCTATCAGTTAGTGAAGAGGCCATATGATTTGAAGAATAAGGTATGGACACTTGGTGAAGTTTTAATAACCAAGTTGTACAAGTTGTGTCATGACAATAAAAGAAGAACTACTTAGGAGGCAACCCAAAGTTTTTGATTTAATAGTTGTAGTGGTAGCTTTATTTTGAGTTTTTGGACTTAGAGGTAGTTTATTTCTTGTATTTTGGCTATAATTTTGGACATTTGGCTTGTTGCATATAGGCTAATAGCATGTTCAATGAAGAACATGCAGGTACATGGCTAAGTCAGCCATTCATGGCTGAAAAGGGCATCAAGAAGTGCATCTACGACCCGTACAACATCTCATAGGCACTTCTAGTGAGCAAAAGGTTATGCACTCCAGTCCAGGAGCCAACTTTATAGCCCGTAGAACCAACTAAGGGTCGTGAATGGGGCTCGTGGACCCCAGGTAAGTTTTCTGAGTTTTTGAATAAGTGTTAGGGTATCTACAACCAAATTTATGGTTATACTTCATCTTACAACTTATAGGCTGGTTTGCAAAATCAGGTCCTTAAAACTAGTGTTTGGATATTCTATGAAACCATGATTTATGGGCCGTGAAACACTCTACAGCCCGTAATCGAGGTCTGATATAGTGCAGGCCTATCAGTTTTTGACTAACGATGTCAAACTATAAATATTAGTGTCAAAATATTTTGATCACATTTGAGATCTAGTTTACGAAATCGACCTAGCCAAACCCTACCCCTGATCATTCCAACCATCGATGGCAACATCACCACCACATTTTGGCGAATATTTTTGGCAACCTAAGGCTATTAGTGTCTCCTCACCTCCTTCAATTTCTACAATCTAATCACTCAATTTTGTAAGATTTTAGTCCTTTAGAAACCCTTAATTCACCAAGTATTGTATCGTTAGGTTGAATATTCTGTTGGGTATGGTTGATTTAGACACGAAACCATGTGTGCAAATTTATATGATTGTTGATTAAGTTGTAGTTGCCCGTTCTTCAAACATGTGTTTAGGACTGGAATATGGTGTAGTTGCCTTTGTCTGTGTTTGAATGATGTGTTTTGGTGCCTATGTAATCACTCACCATTTGAATTGAATTGATTATATGTTTGACATTCGCTGTGTGATGGCATAGTCCCATGTTTGTATTATTCATTTGTTCATACAAGGTCAGAAGGGTTTGGAATGTATGATTAATTATATTTTATAGGGTATGTTGGGGTGTTGGTTGTGGTGTTATGAGTCATGTGGGTGTGTGTGTATTGCTTTGATGCTGGTAGAATAGGTTTAAAAAGTCATATGGTGTCCTTGTTGATGGACTTAGAAACTCGAGCGTCTAAGTTTTCCGACCTATGAGGATCTTTTATGACCCATTAAACATTCCTCGAGTCATAATTTCACCTTGTATAAGATTCTAGAAAACTAAAGTTTCTGAGTACCCATCAAACGAGACCTTCTATGAGTCGTAGAACATTTTTTGACTCATGGTAAGGTTTCATGCATCTCTACCTGAAATTAATTCAGTCACTGGAATAGTATACTACTAGTCTATGATTCGTAGTACTTTTTATGAGTCGTACCTAGTGTCATAAATGTTATTCCAGTAAACAAAAAAATTATTGAACACTATTTTATGAGATCCTTCTAGGCTCACTGCTGCAACTATGACCCGTAGAGGTGCTTTTGTAGACCATTCTGCAACTGACTCAAATATGATTTTACATTTAATTTTCTGATCTATTATGGATAACTAAGATGTGTAAATGCAAATGTTTCTAGTACCATGGCCCCGAAAGCAAGACATAAGAAAAAAGAGGCCATGCATAGGAGGCTTAGAGATGAGCCACACCGAGTGGACCACTAGAGGAACACATCGTCTGACCAGAGGCTAACAAACCATAGACATGGGCTGCTGCTAGAGCTGGCCAGAACTAGGCCCTTATCGTTAGTACTTCTCGGTCTGACGAGGGAGGCCACTACAAGAATACCTCTATTTAGATGACTAAAGAGTCTAACTTAGAGTTAGGCTTAGCCGACAGGTCGGAGATAGAGTCCTCTGCCACACTGCGGGCACCACTATCTCCACTAAACCCTCATACCAGTATGTGGTGTGTCACGAGTATATAGGACATCTATACAGAGGACGTGCACAATATAGACTAGGGAAAGCTAGCCCACTCCATTTACGAGGAGCCCCGAGTTATCTCATTTGGACTAGATAGTGTCCTAATCTCCTGGACATTATAATCAGATATGGGCTCCTGTGGCTAACCAAATCGCTCGGGCGATACCCCTAACCATAGTGAGGGAGTTCTACACATCTTCGGCAGCGACCATTCAGAGCACTATTTCCAAGGGGAAGAAGCCCCTTGCTCAACCCATACTAACGCAAACCAGAGTGAGGGGTCGACATGTAGATATCTTAGAGGCTACCATCCACCACATGTTATTTGGGCTCGAGTTTCCTACCTCTAGATCCATAACAGAGCGACTACAGAGCAGGGTAGACCACAGACTTAACCCTGATGAGAGATGTGAACACAGAGCTGACTTGATGAGATGGGTGGTCATTTTAATTACTAAGTAGGGTCCTTAGCCTGCATAGGTATCCTATTATTAAGAGCCTAATATAAAGGCTTCTCTCAGTTTGGCAACAAAATTTTTGTGGGATGTTGTCAAATAGCACATTCGATTGACACTAGTAGAAAATACTTTGATATTGGAGTGTGTACTGCTAGTTGCTAGCATCTAGGTTGGTTATGAGATAGATTAGGCCCGTCTTATTACCCAGGAGATACACGAGGCTGCCCTAAACAAGTCCACCTCTATCACCTTTCCATGCTTGAACTATAGACTCTGTCCTGAGTTGGGACTGGAGAGTCTACACCAGCTAGACTTATTGATTGAGGTCCAGCGCACTTTAGATGCCAACCTAATTAAGCCTGAGGAGAACCCAGTAGCACTCCAGACGAGCACCGCACTAGCCTGCTGCCATGCTATAGATGTTTTCATTAGTGCCACCATTTGAGGTTCCACCCATCACCACCACTGTTACCACTATAAAGGAGAGCTTCCAAACGACCAAGGCAAATGAAGAGAGGGGGCCCATGACTACTACTCCTGTACCAAAGGCTACTTCATCATAGATTGCACCCAGTGGTATGTTTTACTTATCCATCATATCAATCAAGGCCATGGCATAGAGATTGTCAAATGCTAAGTTGCAGCTAACTCGCCTAATTCAGTAGATCAGGCCCTAGGTCTGCTAGGCCATCAAAGATTTAGAGCGCCCATGCAGGCATACATGATTGCTACTATTTAGGACCTCTTTCCACCATGGATGGCCACATTGATGCCTTTGAGATGAGGGTGCAACAGAGCTTGAGTGCGACCTAGCTAGCAGGTATGAAGGCTATACAAACAAAGATCCAATGACTTCGAACTAACATAATGAAAACATTGTCGGCTCCGGTGATACTACCAGAGACCACACTCTCAGTGCCTCTGGTGCATCTATTTTCTCCAAAGGAGCACATATAGCCCTCCCGTAGGAAAAGGCTTCACCTGAATGATTAGCCAAATGTCATACGATTTTGTGTTAGGCAAACTGAGCAGGATAAGGTAGATCTTGTCTTGAGGAAGCCAAGGCAAGAGGAGTAGAGGCGATAGGCTCACGAGATCAAGAGGATGAGGAGGGTTGGCCCCTCCGGATCGAGTGCTACTATTGAGGAGGCAACTACAATGGTTGAGGATGGTCAGACTTAGGCACACACTGGCAGTTAGATGCCTAGGTACTTCTTTTTTACACTAGTACTTTATTTTGCTATAATTGTGTGCATTGAGGATAATGTTCCACTTTTTGATGGGGTGTGGGTAGTGAAACGACCCCAAAATGTTCCTCGAAATGCCCAGAATTGCAAATTATATATATCTCAAAATCCATGCCCGATATCAAAAATTTGACTTCATATTCTTGTTTAGGCGGTCAAAATTAAGGGTAGAAGGGTGTAACCCTGATTGAAGAGCAAGAGATTAGTAATTTCATTTTTTTTATTTTTCTTATCTAGAATCGATCCGCGACAGTACCGTGACATAAAGCTATCATGGACATGTATTAATTTGGCTTCGCAATAAGTCCACGTTGCGGTCTAAATGCGGACCTGTGTATTTTGTTGCCAGTGATTTTGTCTCGGTCCCAAGCTTTTGTGCTTTAGGCCTCAGCGTTCCTAAACGTGTTTTTACCTATACTTAGCCATATTTCACCCTCATATCATCCTAAACATTCCCAATTCCCACTCAAATACTTAGCCATATTTTTCACTCCCAAATTCAAGTCCCAAACCCTCATCTAGAACTAAGTTTTCCTTCAAGGTTCTTCTTCAAGCTTCAATTCTCCATCTCCAATCTTCACCAAGCTCATCTCCAAGCTATGGTATGTGGGTTTCTTTCATAGGTTCCCTTAACCTGTGATACCTAAGCCTCTTTTTCTGAAATTGCATGATTAAAATTTGATTTATAAATGGGTCTTGCTTATTATGAAAGTCACTGGATACTATGTTAAAACTATGTAAATTTGTGACTGGTTTGCTATGTATTGAGCCATAAATCTTAAATCTATTGTATGATTTGATGAGGGATTTTGATATATGTTGCTTGAGGGTGTTGCAAGGTGTTGATTGGTGGTTTCATAGTAGGATTTTTTGCATGATTTCATCTCTATATTTCATGGTTTTATATTAGTATTAGACACCCTCTAAGTGTTTGATAAAATGTCTGGATGTGTTTTCTTGAGGAATTGAAGGCCTAAAGCATGAGATATGATATGATTGACGATCTGATGATGAAATGAGCTTATGTATATTATATACTCTATATAAAGTGGTGTATTAGACCATGAACAATCCGGGAGGGGGGACTAAGAGCCCGGATAACCTTGTTGAGGCTTAGTACCTTGATAGCTAATCATGGGGCTAGTGCCTTGATAATCGAGGTAGGGGTTTATACTCATCAACTGAGTTGGGGATTTGTACTTATCAACAAAGGTGGGGGTTTGTACTCATTAACTATGTGCGGGGTTTGTACTTTACTAGCAGGGTGATAAGGTGAAATATCATCAACCATGTGAGGGGTTTATACCACACTACTAGGGTGATGGGGTGAAACCATCATCAACCAACCAAGGGATTTGTACTTTGAAATCCAGATTGGTCTCTTATATACATATGATATCTTATATGAGCTTGAGTTACTGAAGTATTTTTTGCTTATGCATTGGTCGTACATGCCATATTGTTATATTATGCCTATTATCTATTGTTATGGATTTTGACTAATGTGCCTATCTATTGTTGCATTACATCCTACATACATAGTACATTCCCAATGTAATAATGCATGCTCTTTCCTACATGATATCACCATGTAGGAACCGGTGCCCAAGTTGATCATCCTCCTCCTCCATGTGGCTAGTTCGATAATAGTCAAGCTAGTTGGTGAGTCCTCCACTTCGGAGACCTTAGTCTATATTTCTCTTATTATGTATTGATACATTCTTTTTTATGTCCTATTTTGACTATGAGGGTGAGCCCGGTTGCTTTGTCTTGGCCCCCGTTCTTATCTATGTTTTAGAGATATTTATTGGGCATGATATCTATGTATGATATGAGCTTTGACTCTTGTCTCATGATAAGTTAAGAGGCTGGTTTGGGGTTCTTTCGGGTTCCCTATACGCCGTATGGTTCCTAGGCCCTAGGCTTGGGTTGTGAAAAGACATGGTATCAGAGCATTAGCTTGATAGATCCTCAGAGTCCAATTCACTATGTCGATAAGAGTCCTATTAATGGTTGTAAAGCGCACCATGACTATTAACAGGGGGTTATGAGACTTCTGTAACACCCCACATCTTACAATACTAGTATTATGCAAATGAAACATAATATGGTTTGGTTAAATTAGCGCCAATTTTTAAAAATGCTTGGATCTCTAATTAAAGGGTGATATGTATCTCTAACACTGAAGAGGGTTGAGTGTAAATATGTTTTAAGTCGAATTGAGGAGATCATGGCCTTAAAAATGTGAGAGAATTGAGGTGCTTGTAGGACTTAGTAAGCTAGCAGGTGAGTCACCTACTTGCTTAGCTTAAATTTCTAGCTAAACGGAGACGAGGCCCGACGTCGAATTTATCCAAGTCCAATTATGAATAAAGTCTGTGTTAAGGGTGTAACTTTAGCCCGTGTTTTAGAATCCTAAATATACTTTATGCTCAGCCCAAGAAGCATATAAAAAGTTCCCAAGTACATCACAATCCACTTAACCATTCTAGCCTAAACCAAGTGAAGAGAAATTTGGAAAATGGGCAGCCAAGACCCATCAACTTTGAGACGCAATTAGGCCCAAGTGAAAGGTCAAGATGCAGCATCACCATCTTCATAAAATAAAGCATAAATAACATAGGAAAGTTAGCAAAATACCCCTTTAAAAAGGCTTACAAATAGTACCTTTAAGTCATTCTTAGACTTGCAAAATTTCAACTTTCACAAATTTTCTCTCTACACTTTCTTAACCTAGCAAAGCAGCTACAAGGGCACTTTAAGGGTTCTTGGAGAAGCCCTACATCTTAAAGGTAGTGGTAAGTAAGTTTACATATATGTTTAGTATAGGTTCCCTATGAAAAACAAGAGACTATGTTTGTTATGTTTGTGCTGAAATTTTGGACAACAAGTGTCCTAAGGATTGTTGTGAGCTTTTCTTGTTGTTCAAGAGGATTTTCTCTTCCTAGTTAGCTATATTATAAAGTAACTCTCAAGTATTTAACAATGTTTTGTTTATTAATGATGAAACCAAGCTGCTGCACCACTTTTACTGTCCGCAAAAAAAGAGTTATTGTACAACGTCGTAATTGTGCTCTTAAAAGAAACTTGTGGGCTGATTATTGGAAATTATTGTTTCACAACCTTCACCTAATTTGAAACTATTTGTAGACTATTATAACACTGGTTTTATTTGTAAAAATGTTGGATACAGTTTGGTTAACGTTGGAACAAGTTTGGGATTGACGACGTCAAAATGGGGCTAAGAGACATAACGTTATACCGCCTATTTGTATGTTGTATAGAATTGTTATGTGTTGTGCTTTGTGGGATGTTGTAAGATTGCTATGGAACTAGAACAGGCTACAAATGATATGTATATGATAATGTGTATTAGGATATACGATTTGGGGTGGAAAGGTTGAAAGAATACACTCGGGTATAAAAATACCCGTTTGCTGCCCGTATATTTTTTTATGAGATTGGGCTTCCAAGATATAGTTATTGGCTATGATGCTAGTTATATCACCTCCTATGTTGTAGATAAATATTTGGAGGAAGTGAAGATTATCTTGAGGTAATAGCGAGGTTGTACAACGAGATATGTAAGGCTACTCGAATTCATATTACTTGGCATGAAATCTAGATTCTTCCTTGGCACATAAAGGCACTTACTAACTCCGACACAACTACTAAACATGTCTCTACTCTTTCACATGTTCATATGCTCCCACACACAGTCACTTTCAGATCTGCATACATACGTGGATACCAAGTTACATGAGTTCTTGTTGCTAAATAAAGTTCATGAGTTATTTCATCTCATACGCATTTCATTATTTGTGTAACTTACTCCTTTTAATATGATGTTGTACTTTTTGGTAACCCGAGGGGTGGAAGAATCACCTAGCCAGGGTCGATCCTATCACGGGGGGTAGCCCAAGGGGTTAAAGGAAAAGCCTAGCCAAGGCCGATCCCGATATTGATTTACCACTAATCAGTTGTTCATTTGTACTACATGTTGTGCATCGATTATACAACAAAGGTAAAGTAATAAAAAGAACATAAAGTACATGATCCCATAATATGACTAAGGGTGGTCTCTTATTCTACACCATAGCATAGTTTCATTTGAGTTATTACTTCATATATAGTATTTCCTACCTTACATATTCAGTACATTATCTCATACTGACGTCCCTTACGGGGGCCCCGCATTTCACATGCAGGTATAGTAGTAGATATCCCCCGTAGGAGTACAGGACATCTAGCTACTGTTACCAAGCCCCAGGTTGCTTCAAAGCTTTGTGTCTAGAGCTTATATTGTTGTATTGTACAATTAGTGGAGGCGGGGCCTGTCTCGATCCATATCAGATACTTTTCCTTATCTAGAGGCTTTGTAGACTATGTAAATTAAAGTGTTGTCATGTCTTGTACTTTAGACACCGTGGCCCCAACGGCCTAGCCATATACATTTCCTTTTGGCTTGTTATTACTGTTTACTTTCTTAAATGCATGTTAAATGTAAAAATTTTGTAAAATATATGTAGAGAAAATATAGATGTAGGTTGGTTCTCCCGAGCCTTCTTGGCAATGGGTACCAGTCTGCCCTAACGGGGCTTTTGGCGTGAAAGAAGTGGTATCAAAGCGAGTCATCCTAGGGAGTCTACAAAGTTGTGTCTATGTGAGTCTTGTTTATCGATATGTTGTGCACCACATTTATAAGTAGGAGGATATGTGGCATTTAGGAGTTGTTACTTTCTTTTCATTCTTTAGATTGTGCCATAGAACCAAGTGTAATAGGTTCATTATGTCTAACTCCTAAATTGTTTTGTACAACAAGTATGCTAGAAACCAGGCAAAACAAAGCTAAAGGGAAGGGAGTAGAACTGGTGGTTGGTATACCCAGTCAGGTGAGACAACAAAATATGGTTCAAGAGGAGTCTCTGTCATAGACATCTCTAACTCCTCCAGCTCTTGATAAACTCGGAAGTAGTGAAATTCTCCCAGAACCTCCTATGGATGCCACCGTGTAGGATCTGAGAAATGTAGTCCAACTATTAACCCATATAGTTACTGGCCAAGGTCAAAGACAAGAAGGTCCGATTATAGGTGCCAGTGTGTGTATAGGGCAGTTGGCATAAGGATAAGTGATTTCCTTAATTTGGACCCTCTATCCTTCACTAGGTCAGATCTTAATGAAGAACCCCAAGATTTTATTGATCAAATTTAATGTACTTTAGATGTTATGCATGTGGGTTGTACAGAATTTATCGAGTTAGCCACATATAGGTTGAAGGGTGTGGCTATATTGTGGTATGAAGCTTGAAAGCAATCTAAGGGTATAGATGCACCCCCAACAACCTGGAAGGAGTTCAAAGAGGCATTTCTTGACCATTACTTGCCATTAGAGATCTGTGAGGCCCGTACAGAACATTTTCTGGATCTCTACCAAGGGAATATGAACATGAGGGAGTATAGCCTTCAATTTGATTCCGTGGCCAGGTATGCTCCTAATGTAGTTGCTACTATGGCAGATAAAGGTCATCGATATGTCGATAGATTGGATACGTATCTGGTCAGCGACTGTATAATTGCCTCATTGAAAATAGACATGTATATAGCGAGAATGCAAGCTTTTGCACTAAAATTAGTGGATTAGAGGCAAAGAAGAATGACACAAGAGTTGGAAAGAGGGCGGGCCATGAGGGCCAAGTCTATGGGGAAGTTTACACCACCCCAAGGTGAGGCCTCAGTTTTCTAGTAGATTGCCTAGTCTATCATCCTCCTACTCTACAGCCAAAGATCTGCCACAACTTTTGGGGTCTAGGAGAAATCAGTTTGGTCCAAAAAGTGAACGGCGAGGCATCCGGATATCGGGATATTCAGTAGGCCGACAAATGACCACTATGCAGCTTTGTAAATAGTGTGGAAGGAGTTATTCAGGTATATGTCGTATTGGGATAGATGCTTGTTATTGGTGTGGTGCGCCAGGATATATGATGAAAGATTGCCCGAGGATGAGTATGGGTGATATAGCACAATCTACTACATTAGTATTGCATCATCATCGTTAGTTCCTCCATTAGTTAGGGGTTAACAAGAACCTATGGGTCGTGGTAGAGGTGTCAGAGGGGTAGCTAGCTCTAGCGGAGTCCAGAATCACATTTATACTCTGGGGAGTCCGCAAAATTTGGAAGCTTCACCTGATGTGGTCACAGGTATATTATCCTTCTTTTCACATAATATATATGCATTAATTGACCTTGGTTCTACACTATAATACATTACCCCACTAGTTGCTGGGAAGCGTAAGAGAACACCCAAATTATTGAAAAAACCATTTGAAGTGTCTACACCAACTAGTGAATCTATTATGGCTAGAAGGGTTTATTATTACTGTGTAGTAGCTATTTGTGACTGTGGCACATTTCCTAACATTATTGAGCTAGAAATGGTGGAATTTGATGTTATAATAGGTATGGATTGGTTAGCTTCTTGCTATGCCACCGTGGATTGCCGAACTAAGAGAGTGTGCTTCCACTTTCCAAATGAGGCAGTACTTGAATGGGAAGGCAATATTGAGGCCCCAAAGGGTAAGTTTATCTCTTATTTTAAGGCTAGAAAGATGATATCTAAGGGGTGTATATGTCATATATTAGAGTGAGAGATATGGAGGTAGAATCACCAACCCTTCAATTAGTTCCCTTAGTGAATAAATTTGTTGATGTGTTCCCTGAAGAACTTTCTAGCTTACCTCCAGAACGAGAAATAGATTTTGGTATTGACTTATTTCCAGGCACTCAACCTATTGCCATCCCTCCATATAGAATGGCTCCAGTAAAGTTACGTGAATTAAAAGGGCAGTTAAAAGACTTATTGGAGAAGGGTTTTATAAGACCTACTATGTCCCCTTGGGTTGCACCAATGTTATTTGTATGAAAAAAGGATGGCACCTTAAGAATGTGTATCGACTATCAACAATTGAATAGGATGACAATCGAGAATAAATACCCCCTCCCCAATTTGATGATTTATTTGATCAGTTGCAGGGTGCCAAATGCTTCTCAAAAATTGATTTGAGATTAGGTTATCACCAAGTGAGGGTGAAGGAGAAAGATATACCTAAGACCACTTTCAGAACACGTTATAGTCACTTTGAATTTCTTGTTATGTCATATGGGTAAACGAATGCACTAGCAGTTTTTTAGATCTGATGAATAGGGTATTCAAGCCATTCTTGGATGTGTTTGTGATAATATTTACAGATGACATTTTGGTATATTAAAGATCAGAAAAGGACAACACAATCGTGATCAACAATTGTATGCCAAATTTTTGAAATATGAATTTTGGCTAAAATCAGTGGCATTCTTGGGTCGTATTGTGTCTAATGAGGGAATAAGGGTTAATTCACAAAAGATAGACGCTATGAAAGATTGGCCTAGACTAACAACACCCATGGAACTTCAAAGTTTCCTAGGTTTGGCAGGTTATTACAGGAGGTTTGTCGAAGGTTTTTCTTCTATTTCTGCACCTCTAACAAAGTTGACACATAAGGCAACCAAGTTCCAATGGAATGACGCATGTGAAAGGATCTTCTAGGAGCTGAAAAATAAGCTAACTTCTGCATTTGTGGTAGTACTTCTAGAAGAAATCGAGGGATATGCATTTTATTGCGATGCTTTAGAATTTGGCTTAGGATGTGTACTGACAAAGTAAGGTAGGGTAATTGCTTATGCTTCTAGACAACTACGACCACATGAGAAAAACTACCTAACACATGATCTAGAGCTAGCAATGGTTGTATTTGCTCTGAAAATATGGCACCACTATTTATATGGGGTTCACGTTGACATATATACTAATCATAAGAGCCTGCAATATATGTTTAAGCAGAAAGAACTAAACTTAAGACAGCGAAGATGGCTAGAGCTAATAAAGGATTATGACATTGATATACTATACTATCCGGGGAAGGCAAATGTAGTAGCCGATAATCTGAGTTGTAAGGCAATCATGAATACTAGTGACCAAGCTATGATAAGTCAAGGAGTGGCTAAGAATCTATGTCAGCTAGCTAGTTTGGGAGTTTGCCTTCTGAAGACTCCAAAGGAAGGGGTTATTATACATAATACAACAGCGTTTTCATTTGTAATGGAGGTAAAAGAAAAATAGTTTGAGGATACTGTTCTACGATAGCTTAAGGAAAAGGTGAGTCAGGGTACGATAAAGGACTTCGACCTTACACAAAATGGAGTACTTTATTGCCAAAATAGATTATCTGTGCCTGATATGAATGAGCTAAGGAAAAGGATAATGGAAGAAGCCCATCATTCCTGATATTCCATCCATCTAGGATCAACTAATATGTATCATGACCAGAAGGGAATGTTTTGGTAGGGACGCATGAAAAGGAACCTTGCAGAATTTTTGGCTCAATGTCCAAATTGCCAACAAGTGAAAGTAGAACACTAAAAGCTAGGAGGTTATATGTAGTGTACATAACTTCCAACATGGAAGTGGGATATGATCAATATGGATTTTGTTACCGCATTGCCTCGCTCGTTTAAGAAGTTTGACTCCATATGGGTAATAGTTGACAGACTCACAAAGTCAGCACACTTCTGCCAGTCAGTAGTGATTATACAGCTAAAGAGTATGCCAAGCTATACCTCAAAGTGATAGTCAGGCTACATGGAGTCCCGATCTCTATTATACCTGACCGAGGAGATCAATTCATTACAAAGTTTTGGAAGTCCTTCCAAAGGATTTTAGGGACATAATTGAATTTGAATACAACATTCCACCCTCAAATAGATGGCCAAGCATAACGCACCATTCATACACTTGAAGATATTTTGCAAGCTTGTGCTTTGGACTTTAAAGGTAGTAGGGTGGATCATTTGCCACTTATTGAATTTGCCTATAATAATAATTACCACACAAGTATCAAGATTGCACCTTATGAAGCTTTGTGTGGAACGAAATGTAGATCGCCAATTTGGTTGGGCCAAAAATGGTACAACAAGGCATGGAAAAAGTAAAAGTAATACAACAATGGCTACAAACAGCCCAAAGTCATCACAAATCATATGTGGATGCTAGGAGGAGAGGACTGGAATTCTCAATAGGGATTGGGTATTTTTAAAGGTGTCTCCAATGAAGGTGTTATGAGATTTGGTAAGAAAGGAAAATTGAGCCCATGTTATATAGGGCCATATCAAGTTATTAAGAGGTTCGGGCAGGTTGTATATGAACTAGATCTACCTCAAGGGCTTTCAATGGTTTATCCATTTTTTTATGTCTCAATACTTCAAAAATGCATAGGTGACCCATCTCGTATCAATCCTATTGAGGATGTGCATGTTACAAGAGATCTTATGTATGAAGAGGTACCTATAGCTATTCAAGATCATCACGTTAAGAAGCTAAGGAATAAAGAAACAACTTCAGTGAAAGTACTTTGCAGAAATCAGCAACTAGAAGAAATAACATGGGAGGCCGAGGACATGATGAAATCAAAATAACCTTACTTATTTGAAGCTAAAGAGGAAGTCCAACATGCAGAATTGGGACACTAATAGGTACATGTGATTGAACGCTTAGTGTGTTGTCAAAAGATTGTGTAAGTAAAGGTTTAAACTTGGTTAAGCTATCCAATTATGCTAACATATGATTATGAATGTTCCTAAAGGGAGGGATGATATGACATCACACATCTTACAATACTAGTACTATGTAAGTGAACATGATATGGTTTGGTCAAATTAGCACCAAATAGAAGTGCTTGAATCTTCAATTAAAGGGTGATATGTATGTCTAACGCTGAACAGGGTCGAGTGTAAATAAGTTTTAAGTCGAATTGAGGAGATCATAGCCTTAAACAAAGTGAGAGAATTGAGGTGCTTGTAGGACTTAGTAAGCTACCTAGTGAGTTACCTACTTGCTTAGCTTAAATTGCTAGCTAAACAGAGATGAGGCTCGACGTCGAATTTGTCCAAGTCCAATTATGAATAAAGTCTGTGTTAAGGGTGTAACCTTACCCTATGTTTTAGCAACATAAATTAACTTTATTTTCGTCCCAAGAAGTATATAAAAAGGGTCCAAGTACATCACAAGCCACTTAACCATTTAGGCCCAAACCAAGTGAAGAGAAATTTGGAAAATGGACAGCCAAGGCCTAGCCACTTTTAGACCCAATTAGGCCCAAGTGAAAGGGCCAAGCTACAGCATCACCATCTTAATAATATAAGTCTTAAATCACATAAGAAATTCGACCAAAATCCCCTTTAAAAAGGCTTGCAAATAGCACATTTATGTCACTTTTAGACTTTGAAAAGTTCAGCATTCACAAACTTTCTCTCTACAATTTCTTAGCCTAGCAAAGCAGCCATAAGGGGACTTTTAGGGTTCTTGTAGAAGCCCTACACCTTGAAGGTAGTGATAAGTAAGTTTTCAAATGTGTTTAGTATAGTTTTCCTATGAAAAACAAGAGAATATGTTGGTTAAGTTTGTGCTGAAATTTTGGACAGCATGTGTCCTAAGGATTGCTGTGATTTTTTCTTGTTATTCAAGAGGATATTCTCTTCTTGGTTGGATGTATTATGAAGTAACACTCATGTATTTTACAAAGGATTGTTTGTCAATTATGAAACCAGGATGATGCACCACTTTTATAGTCCACAAAAAAAAGGTTGTTGTACAACGTCGTAGTTGTGCTCTTAAAAGAAACTTGTGGGCTGATAATTAGAAATTGTTGTTTAATGACCATCACCTAATTTGAGACTATTTATGGACTATTGTAAGATATGTTTTATGTGCAAAAATATTGGATACAGTTTGGTTAAACTTGGAATAGATTTGGGATTGTCAACGTCAAAATGGGGCAAAGGGACGTAACGTTATGCCGCCTCTTTGTATGTCGAGTAGAATTGTTATATTTTGTACTTTGTGGGCTGTTAGACTACTATGGAACTAGCATGGTCTACACATGATATGTATATGAGAATGTGTATTAGGAAATATAATTAGGGGTGGAAAGGTTGAAAGAATACGCTCGGGTTTATAAATACCCGTTTGCTGCCCGTATGTTGTTTTTTTTATGATATTGGTCTCCCAAGATGTTTTTATTGATTTCTAATGCTAGTTATATCATCTACTATGTTGTATATAAATAACTGGAGGAAGTTAAATTTATCTTGAGGTAATAGCGAGGTCGTACAATAAGGTATGTAAGGTTACTCAATTTCACATTACATGGCATGAAATCTAGATTCTTCCTTGGCACATAAAGGCACTTACCAAATCCTACACAACTACTAACCATGTCTCTACTCTTTCACATTTTCATATACTCCCATACATAGTCACCATCAAATCTGCATACATACGTGGATACCAAGTTACATGGGTTCTTGTTGCTAAATAAAGTTCACGAGTTGTTTCATCTCATACGCATTTCATTATTTATGTAACTTACTCCTTTCAATATGGTGTTATCTTTTGTGATTATTTCCGTGTCATATGTTGTACCTATAGTCTTACAACTCCAATATTACGATCACTAAAAGAATTATCTCAAAGGTAAATGAAAGACAAAGTAAAGTATATTTTATTGATGGGTGGTAACCCAAGGGGTGGAAAAATCACCTAGCCAGGGTCGATCCTATCCTGGGGGGTAGCCCAAGAGGTTAAAGGAAAAGACTAGGCCGATCCTGATATAGATTTATCACTAATCAGCTAGTAAATTGTATTACATGTTGTGCACAAATTATACAGTAAAGGTAAAGTACTAAAAAGAACATAAAGTACATGATCCCACAATATGACTAAGGGTGGTCTCTTATTCTACACCAGTGCATAGTTTCATTTCAGTCATTACTTCATATACATTATTTCTTGCCTTAAATATTTAGTACATTATCTAGTACTGATGTCCCTAATGGGGGACCTACATTTCATGTTGCAGGTACAGGTGCTAGTAGATCTCCCTAGTAGGATTACAGAACATCCAGTTGTTGTTACCAAGCTCCAGATTGCTTCGGAGCTTTGTTTTTAGTGCTTATATTTTTGTATTATACAGTTACTCGAGGTGGGGCCTATCCCGACCATTATCAGATGCATTTCCTTATCTAGAGTCTTTTTAGACTATGTAAATTAAAATGTGGTCATGTTTCGTACTTTAGACACCGTGGCCCCAATAACATAGCCATATACATTTTCTTTTGGCTTCTTATTACTATTTACTTTCTTAAAGGCATGTTAAATGTAGAAATTCCTTATAATATGTATAGAGAGCGCATCGATACAAGTTATTTCTCCCAGGCCTTATTAGCAACGGGTGTCAGTCTGCCTTAATGGGGCTTTGGATGTGACAACTTCTTAGGAAATGTTTCCCTTCTTCATGTTTTGTGTCATGCTATAGTGTTTTGGTATGTATTTCTCCCCTAATGATTGTTCTTTGCTATGCTAGATCATGCCAAATACTCAAGGAAGAAGGACCCAAACTCTCGTGGAACAACCAACCATTGGTGAGCTTCAGGATGCTCTTACTATGCTTGCCTAAGTGGTGGCCAACTAAGTCAATCAAGGCTCTCAAGCCCCTCATGCTACTACCCCAGGAGCTAGGGTAACGGACTTCATAAGGATGAATCCTCCGGTGTTTTACAGGTCAAAGGTGGATAAAGATCCACAAGAGTTCGTTGATGAGGTCTACAAGATCTTGAATATCATGGGTGTTGAGCCGAATGAAAAGGCAGAGTTGGCAACGTACAAACTCAAAGGGGTAGCCCAAATATGGTATGATCAATGGAAGGGTGAGAAGGAAATTTGTAATGTAGTGCTTTGGGAGGAGCTCAAATTGTCTTTCCTATATCGGTTCCTCCCTCTAGAGCTTAGGGAAGCTAAGTTGGTGGAGTTTATGAACTTAAAGCAAGGTACTATGTGTGCGAGGGAGTATGCCTTCATGTTTAATCAACTTTCAAAGTATTATTCTCATTTTGTGGCCGATCCAAGATCTAGGATGAATAAGTTCATGATAGGTGTCTCTGACTTGGTAAGTGAAGAATACTGGTCTGTCATGCTAATTAGTGATATGACTTATCTCAATTGATGACGTATGCCGAGTAAATGGCGGAGGAGAAATTGAGGAATAGAAGGTGATATTAGGCCAAGAGGGCTCGATTTGAGGAAATTCTGAAAGTGTGCTACATTTGATTAAGGCCAAGGGTCTTCCTATGCTGCTAACAGGTGGTTTTCGAATGAATTCCCTAGGCCTCGAGGTGTTGGTGGTGTATTCCCTATTAATGTGTGCCCTAAATGTAGAAGGAGCCATTGTAGCCCATTTTTGAAAGGTTCTAATGCATTCTTTGGATGTGGGGAACTCGGTCATAAGAAGGTGGATTGTCCAAGCAACCATGGCAAGGGACAGGGTGCAAATGTAGTTCCATAGGGTAGCAGTGGTCCTTAATGTGGTGCCCCAAGGCATAATTGGTTTTATGCTCTACATAGGAGGCAAGGGGTTTGTGACGTTCTCGATGTTGTTACCAGTATGTTGAAAATCTTTGACTTTGATGTATATGCTTTGATTGATCCAGGTGCCACTCTTTCTTTTGTTACCCTTCTTGTTACTAAAAAGTTCCATGTTAACCCTTAGTTGTTGCACGAGTCATATAAAGCGTCTACTCCTATTGGTGCCTCTATTGTTTCTAGTAAAGTTTATATAAGTTTTCCTATGTGCATTTTGCATAAGTTGCTGGCTTGTGATGTTCTTGAATTAGAAATGCTAGATTTCGATGTCATTTTTGAGTTGGATTCGTTGCATGCCTACTATGCTTCTATTAATTTTAGAACCCATAGGGTCAAATTCCAATTTCCAAATGAACCTATCCTTGAGTGGGAAAGTCAAGATGTGGTGGTCAAGGGTAGATTTATTTCTTACATTAAATCCCATAGGTTGATCTCTAAGGGTTGTCTCTACATTCTAGTGGGTTAAAGATGTGGAGTCCAAAGTCCCTTCCATAGAGTCGATTCTGCTTGTAAATGAGTTTCTAGATGTCTTCCCAAATAACCTTCCCAATGTTCTTCCTAAAAGGGAAATAGATTTTGGCATAGAGCTTCTCCTCGAAACTCAATCTATCTCCCTTCCTCCTTACTGTACATCCCAAGTGGAGTTGAAGGAGTTAAAGGAATAATTGAAAGATTTGTTGGAGAAGGAATTTAGTAGACCTAGCCAATCACCTTGGGGTGCTCTGGTGTTGTTTGTGAGGAAGAAAGATGGGTCACTTAAAATGTACATTGATTACCAGCAACTCAATATGGTTATAAAAAAGAATTGATATTCTCTTCCATGAATTAATGATTTGTTTGAAAAATTGCAAGGGGCTAGCTTTTTCTCGAAGATTGATCCTCAGTCTGGGTATATTCAAGTGAGGGCGATGGACTGTGATATTCCCAAGACGGCCTTCCAGACTAGATATGGGCATTATGAGTTTGTTGTGATGTCTTTTGGGTTGACCAATGCACCAACCATCTTCATGGACCAAATGAATAAGGTCTTCAAACCTTACCTTGAGTTCTTCATTATGGTCTTCATTGATGATATTTTGATCTATTCACATAGTAGGGAAGAGCATATGGGTCATTCGAGGGTTGTGTTATAAAGATTGAGAGAGGAGAAACTGTATGCCAAATATGAAAAGTGTGAACATTTTTTCAAGGAGGTTGTATTCTTGGGTCATGCGGTACCGAGGGAAGGTGTAAAAGTGGATCCTAAGAAAGCCGATGTGATTAGGAATTTGCCTAGACCATTAACCCTGTCAGATATTAGGAGCTTCTTGGGTCTAGCGAATTATTATATAAGGTTTGTTAATGGGTTCTCTTCCATTGCTTCCCTTATGATAAAATTGACTCAAAAGAAGGTTAAGTTTATGTGGATCGATGAGTGTGAGAGGAGCTTCAAAATATAGAAAGCCAAGTTTATGTCTGCTCCTATATTATAACTATTAGATGGGCTTGAGAGATTTGCGGTGTATTATGGTGCCTCTTGGTGTTGTTTTGGTTGTGGATTGATGCAAAATAGTAAGGTCATAGCTTATGCTTCTGGAGAACTCAAGGTACATGAAAGGAACTAACTTACTCCAATATTTCTTCACTCAAACCGATCACAGGTTGAGGCAAAGAAGTTGGCTAGAACTTCTTAAAGACTATGACATGAGTGCACACTACCATCTCGGTAAGGCAAATATTATGGCAGATGCTTTGAGTCGGGTGTATATAGGTAGCCTAGCTCATAAAGATGGTGGTGATAGGGAGATGGCTAAGGAAATACACTGATTAGCTAGATTGAGAAGAAGAGATACGCCAACATGAGAAGAAGAGACTTTGAATTCAAAGTGGGTGATTGGGTTTATTTGAAAGTTTCTCAAATGAAAGGTGTGGTCCATTTTGGTAAAAAGGGGAAATTGAGTCCAAGAAACTTTGGTCCTTATGAAGTGATAAAGAGAGTTGGCAAGGTAGCTTATGCGTTGAAGGTTCCTACAAAAACGAATTTGGTTCATCTGGTGACCCATGTCTCTATGTTGAGAAAAGTTTTTGGTGACCCTAATGCTATTGTGCATCTTGATATTGTGGGTCTTGTTCAGGATAAATTGACTTATGAAGAAGTTCTAGTTCAGATTTTGGATAGGCCAGTGAAGAGATTGAGGAACAAGGAGGTAGCCTCTGTTAAGGTCCTTTGGAGGAACCAACAAATCTAAAGTGCTTCTTACGAGGTCGAAGCGAACATGCAAATGCAATATCCTTATCTTTTCCACTCCACTCAAGCCTTAGGTACTAACTCCAAGTCCCCTATGTGAGTTCAAGTCTTATGTTTCAGCCCCTATGTCATTCATCTGCGTTCATGTTTAAGCTGGCCAATTTATGATAATTTTACACTTATTTTGAGATTTTGAAAATGGTGTTGTAAATATAATATTACATTCTTGTTTGGGATAATTTTTTTATGATTACTCTTGTCTTGTATGTCTCTTTTACATTCGAGGAAGAAGGTTTCCAGAGGGGAGATAATGAAATGACCCCAAAAAGTGCCAAAAAATGTACCTCAGAATGCCCAAAATATTAAATTCCATATATCTCAAAATCCATGCACGATATCAAAAATCCAACTTTAGATTCTTGTTCGGGGGGTAAAAATTAAGATGTAAAGGGTCTAACCCCGATTTATAGCAAGCAATTAACAAATTTTATTTTTGTAATTTTTCTTATCTAGAATTGATTAGTGATAGTGCCGTGATGCACAGCTATCACATAAATATATTAATTTGGCCACTGCAATAGGTCTGCATCACGGACTAGACGCGGACCTATGTATTTTATTGCCAATGATTTTATCTTGGTCTAAGGCTTTTGTGTCTTGGGCCTAAGTGTTCCAAAATATGTTTTTACCTATACTTAGCCATATTTCACCATCATATCATCCTAAACATTCCCCAATTCTCACTCAAATACTTAGCATATTTTTCATTCCCAAATTCAAGCCCCAAACTCTCATCAGGAACTAAGGTTTTCCTACAAGGTTCTTCTTCAAGTCTCAAGTCTCCTTCTCCAATCTTCACAAAGTTCATCTCCAAGCTAAGGTATGTGGGTTTCTTTCATGGGTTCCTTTCACCTATGATACCTAAGCCTCTTTTTCTCAAATTGTATCATTTAAAATTGATTTATAAATAGGTCTTGCTTATTATAAAATTCACTGCACAGTATGTTAAAGCTGTGTAAAGTTGTGACTATTTTTCTTTATTTTGAGCCATAAATCTTGAATCTATCGTAAGATTTGCTGAGGTATTTTGATGTATGTTGCTAGAGGGTGTTGCAAGGTTTTGATTGAATATTTTACAATGGATTTTCTAGCATGATTTCATCTCTATATGTTGTGGTTTTATACTGGCACTACACAACCTGTAAGTGTTTGATAAAATATGCGGATGTGGTTTCTTGAGGAATTGAAGGCCCAAAGAATGAGATATGATATGATTGACTATATAATGATGAAATGAGCTTATGTATATGATATGCTTTGTATAAAGTGTTGCACTAGACCATGTCCGATTGGGCGAAGGGGGGAATAAGAGCCCGGATAACCTTGTCGGGGGCTAGTACCTTGATAGCCAATCAAGGGGCTAGTGCCATGATAACCGAGGTGGAGGTTTGTACTCATCAACATAGGTGGGGGTTTGTACCCATAAATTGAGCTGGGGGTTTGTACTCAACAACCATATAATGGGTTTGTACTACGCCACCAGGGTGATAAGCTGAAATTATCATCAATCATGTGAGGGGTTTGTACCACACCAATATGATGATGGGGTGAAACCATCATCAATAAACCGAGGGGTTTGTACTTTGGAAATCTATATTAATCTCTTCTACACATATGATATCATATGTGAGCATGAGTTACTTAAGCATTTTCTACTTATGGATTGATCATGCATACCACATTATCATATTATGCCTATTGCCTATTGTTATGCATTTTGATTAAGGAGCCTATATGTTGTTGCATTGCATCCTATATACAATATTCAAACATACTAACATACACTCTTGCCTACATAATATCACTAGTAGGAATCGGTGCCCAAATTGATAATCCTCCTCCTCAACATGGCTACTTCTGTACTACTCAAGCTAGTTGGTGAGCCCTCCACATCGGGGACCTTAGTCTATGTTGCTCTTATTATGTATTAAGATATTCTTCTTTATGTTCTATTTTGATTATGAAGGTAAGCTCGGTCGCTTTATTTCGCCCCCGCTTTTATCTATGTATTAAAGGTGTTTGTTGGATATGATATGTATCTATGATATGATCTTTGGCTCTTGTCTCATGATAAAGTAAGAGGCTTGTTTGGGGTTCCTTCGGGTTCCTCAATCATTGTGTCATGCCTAGGCCATAGGCATGGGTCACGATAGGTAGTCACGGGACTCAATAAAATCTGAGTAGCTTGGGTCTCTAACTATTGCAATTTTTGAATCTTAAGGGTTTTCTTGCTTGTGTTTTTTTCTGCGTGGACATTTATTTTTGTTGAATCGGCATGTATAGGATGCTAAGGTAGTTTTTTTACCATATAGTACTGATATCTGTGGCATCTGTATGTTTTTATGTGTTTTTGTGAAAAATGATACCCACCAAATTTTGAGTAGTTAGTCTAGATAGAAACTATGCATGTTTAAGTGTGTTGACATTGCTTATTCTGATAAGTGAGGATAACTTGAGATAAAAAGTATGATCTGAGAGTCTTTTGTTAATACTGTAATCAGTGCCATTTAGTTTGAGCTTAATTTGCTAGATTCATAAGTTGTTTATCAATTCAGAACTTTCCCTATTACTCTTAAGACTGTAGATTAATTAGATTAGGAAAAGATCTTAGGCTATTGTTCATAATAGTTCACTTAGCCTAAATGGATCTTGTAGAATACCCCTTGATCTTAATGTTTGAGCCTGACATATACCCTTTCTTTGTAAAAACCCAAGTGACCTAGCCTTGTTAGTTGTAAAATATTTAAATTCCCTCTGATCCTTCCTTGAATATTGTGCACCTTGACTAAGGTAAAAAGCGTACGTTGAGGGTGGCTACAAAAGTTTCCCTGGTTTTGAGGATGGATAATGTGCACCTTAACCCAGGCCAAAAGCCTAATTAGGGTGGTTGGTGTAAGGGTAAAACACAAAATGAGGAGGAATGTTAGTGATACATGGAAAAGGAGAAAAATCATGTAGTAGGTGCAATAAAATATCTAGTGCCTTAGTTATGAGCTAAAAAGAAAAATGTTGTGTAAAAACAGGGAAAAAAAGCAAAAGAATGAAAAGAAAGTATCCAAAAAAGCTTGAAATAGGAGAAAAGGGAGAATAAGATGAAAGCAACAAGTGTTGGCAGGGCAAAAGTGTATAAAAACACAGTGTCAAGGAGGCCTTTAGTTACTATCTTCCCAAAATACCATACCAAAGCCCCCTGAGCCTACATTATAAGCCTGTAATGTCCTGAAGTGATCCTATTTCAAGTAGTCAAAGGTCTTAGTCATGATTATAGTGGCAAGACTATGGACAGGGCATGATACATGAATATCTTTTGTGTGGGTGAGTGATTTTGCAAAGTCCCGATATTATACATGAAAACATCATTAAGAGTGAGATATGAGACTTCTTTCTCTGAGGGCACTTGCATTGCATTGTTACCATTAGTCTTGTACTGCAATTGTGGTTTGTTAATAGTACCTCACTTTTAATAGTTTCATTTTCACATGCATTATTCTGTATTGGTTTGCTTGTTAGCTGTTTGTTTTGGTTTTGATAAGTAGGTGTGGGTATCTATGTTTAAGATTGATGTGATGTATGCCATTAGGTTGACATCTGTGTGTTACTATACTGCTCTTATAGAATGAGTCCATCACTTGAGTACGAGCAACAATTTTAAGTTGAGGGTGTTGATATGTTGTCAAAATACAATACTTTTGATGCTTAAAACTTGGAACTTTGTTTGTTCTCAATGCAAAGTTAGTGGATTTTATATGTTTTTGTGTTTGTTTTTGCAGAATTTAAGGGTTTTGTTTTGCAGTATTTCAGGGTTGGCATTGATTTCAGGAAGAATATCCAGAAGTTGTTGATTTTAAGGATGTACGAGACGCTTTACAGGCCATAGAGCATTCTACGGGCCATTAAGTAGGTTTCCTATACAATTCCAGTGAAGGGTAGATTTCTTAAATTTGTTCTATTAACATGAAGATGGCTCGTGAACCATTTTACAAATCATAGATCAAGTGTCGTTCCTACAGGATCGTAGAAGGACTTTCTGAAGTTTCATCAGACGAAACCCCCTACAGGCCATAGAATCTTTTATGGGCCATAGAGAGGTATCGTAGAAGACTAGCCAAGATTTGGAACAACAAAGTAGGAAAGCCCAAATACGAGTCGTAAATCACCATACAGCCTATAAAGCATCTCATGAGGTATGCCAACACAATTATCCTATTTTATGTAGGAATTGTATTTTAAACTTTTTAGCATTTTTCTTTGTAGAGTTTGAAGAGTTAGCAGAAAAATAGTGTGATAGACTAGAGAAAAACATTGGAGGGTTTTGAGAAACACTTGCACACTTTGATTTGATCTTCTAATTATAATCTCGTGATTCTTAATGAAGCTTTGATTTACTTGTGCTTCATTCAGTTATGTAAGTACTCTATTATATTATTCAAATTCATAAGTCTTGCATGTACACAAATCATACGTAGATAAATCAACAACTTGGGTTGTGGGAACCATGAAGAACTAAAAAAGTAAAATCAGATAACTCATTATTTTTGAAAAGTGCGCATGCATTTATTAATTAATTCTCTTCATTTTGCTTGTTTTCTAGTTTTGGCCAACATTACAACCCACCTAGTGTTACTACTGTACCAAGGTAGTAATGAATAGGAAAAGTGATTAATTAATAGGATTCGATTGATGTGTTTTCATCTAATCAACTAAACTGGGCCAACAAGAGGTTGTACTAAGATAATAAGTAAGGGTTAGTAATGTCACACTATGGAGATGGAGCAAGTCTTGTAGTGAAATTCTCCTCTCACTTGGGCCAAAAGGTTTGGTGATCTTAACTTACCGTCCTGCTTGCAGCAACTAGAAAAGAATTAGGTTATTTGGTGATGCTAAGTTAGGGAATATGGGGAATAAAATAACATAGTTTCTCTCTATATTAGTTAAACTCTTGCGTTAGTTAAGATTATGTTTTACTTGTTATTACAAACCTCCCATTTTTTGGGGAGATAAGACCATTAATAACCCAAATTACATCATTGAATTCTTCTAAGTTACCATATTCCCTAAAATTAGACCCTAACCTTGGTCAGGTTCTATTTCTTAACAATAACTTCTTTTTATAGAGGGAAACATCAGGAAGAGATTCCATCAATATGGTCAGTTTAGTGGACACCCACCATGTGATAGAGGGTTTCAGAGGTAGCACAATCAGGGTCGAGCATTTCAGGCGCCTCTTCCAGTATCTAAAAGTGTTAAAAGATCTAGGCCTACACAAACAGGTAATGATGGTTCCCTTGGTTTAGCTAGACGTGGTGGTTCTTCATCGCAGTCATCTTAGGAGTGAGACCCCAAGGCCTGTTATATTTGTGATGAGGTTGGGCACTTTGCCAACTGCTGTCCATATCGGGTGCTTCCTACTCAGGCTTTAGGACCTCAAGCAACAACTAGAGATCCCTCTCAGTGCATAAGTGGTGGTGCTAGAGGAGGTCGTAGTACAGGGAGAAGTGCTGCCCATGGAGGCCCATGGCTAGTGGTAGTCCCAGAGTTTGCTATGTTATTCCTGATAGAGCCAAGGAAAATGCTTCTAATATAGTTATCACAGGTATGGCTCTAGTATGCCACTATTCACCTTTAGTTTTATTTGATCCAGGCTCTACTTATTCTTATGTGTCAGCTTAATTTGCTTCTCACATTATTATTATATTTGAGCCACTTACCGAGCCAATTTGTGTATCCACCTCGATAGGTGAATCTTTAATAGTGAATCAGGTTTGTTGGGGTTGTGTTGTTACTTTTATGGTGAGAGATACTATTGTTGATTTGATATTATTGGATACGGTTGATCTTGATATGATATTAGGCATGGATTTGTTGTCGTTTTATCAAGTTATTATTGACTGTCATGCAAAGATCTTGACCATATCTTTCTTCGATTTGCCTAAATTAGTTGATGTGGACTGGAGAACGTAGTTCATATCTTAAGGGTGTTGTTGCTTATATGCATTCGCGTCGATTGATGGGGAAGGGGGTGTTTGGTATACTTGGCTCATGTTTGTGCTGTTTCTCAAGAGTCCCCATCATTGTCGACTACCAGCGTTGTTTGGGAATTTATGGATGTATTTTTGACTGATTTGCCAGGTGTTCCTCCGGATCATGGTATTGACTTTGTTATTATTGTGGACTCTGACACTATGCTCATATCTATTGATCCTTCTTGGAGGGCCTTGGATGATTTAAAGGAGTTGAAGGAACAATTGTAACATTTGTTGAAGAAAATCTTTGTACATCCAAGTGTATCACCTTGGGATGATCCTGTATTGTTAGTGAAGAAGAAAGATGGCACTATACATATGTGTATTGAGTATCGTCAGCTTAACAAAGTGACCATCAAGAACCAATATCCCTTTCCTCACATTAAGGATTTTTTTAACTTGTTGCAAGGTGTCTCAGTATTCTCCAAAATTGATTTGAATTCCGGTTTTCATCAGTTGAGAGTTAAGGAGTTTGGCATCTCAAAGACAACTTTTAGCACCTGTTATGGGCATTATGAATTTGTTGGTATGTCATTTGAGTTGACTAATGCCCTGACTACTTTTATAAAGTTTATGAACCAAGTGTTCAGGACCTATTAAGAAATCTTTTGTTATTGTGTTCATAGATGATATCTTAGTTTATTCCAAGAGTGAGGCAGATCCTGTTCAACATTTCAGGATTGTACTCTAGAGATTAAGGGAAGAGAAGTTTTATGCTAAGCTCTCAAAGTGCGAGTTTTGGCTTGAGTCTGTTGCATTTCTTGGCCATGTTGTGTCAAAAGAGGGTATTATGGTCGGTCCATCCAAGGTAGTAGTTGTGACTAAGATTTAGAGTTTCCTTGGTTTAGCTAGGTATTACCGATGTTTTATTTAGAGTTTCTCATCTACAGTAGCCCCGTTGACTAGATTCACTCAGAAGGCTATGGCATTTCAATGGTTGGATGATTATGAGGTGAGCTTCCAAAAGCTCAAAGATTTGTTGACTTCAGCACCTATTCTTGCTTTACCCGAGGAGGGTGTTCCTTTTGTGTTATATTGTGATGCTTCAGATATGGGCTTGGTGGTGTATTGATACAAACGGAAAGGTGATAGCTTGTGCTTCTCGATAATAGAAGTTGTATGAGAAAAACTACCCTACCCATGACTTGTAGTTTGCTGCAATTGCATTTGTGTTGAAGTTATGGTGACATTATCTTCATAGGGTTTATTGTGAGATCTTCACCAATGAATAGAGTCTTAAATACATCTTTTCTTATCCTAATCTGAACATGAAATGGCCTAGGTGGTTGGAGTTGCTTAAAGACTATGATATCTCTATTCTATATCACCCCATGAAGAGTAATGTGGTGGCAGATGCTTTGAGCTGAAAAACTAATAATATGGGAAGTTTGGCATTCTTGAGGGATTAGGAGAGACCTGTAGCTCTACAGGTTCAGTCATTTGCCAGGCACATGGTGTATTTTGGCATTTCTCCACCTCAAAGTACTTTGGCCTTTGTTGAGGCTAGACTTTCTTTTTTTGATCAAATATGTGCACACCAGTTTTAATCCTTCATTGTGCATGATTCATAAAAAAGTGTTGAGAGGTGAGGTCAAAGTGGTTAGTAATGATTCTGATGGTGTTTTGAGGATTAGTGGTAGAGTTTGTATGCCAAATGTTGGGAATTGGGTGAGATTGATTCTAGAGGAGGCCCATTGTACTAGATATTCCATTCATCTAGTTATTACTAAGATGTGTCATGATCTTAAAGCACATTGTTATTGGTTTGGTATGAGGAGAGACAACCATGTTTAAGGCATAGTGCTTGAATTATCAACAAGTGAAGTAAGAGGATCAAAAGCCCGATGGATCAATACAAAAGATGCCCATTCGTGAGTAGAAGTGGGAGAGAGTGACTACAAATTTTCATACAGGTTTGACTATGGCCTTGGGCAATTTTGATTTAGTTTGGGTGGTCATTGATCAATTAACCAACTCAAAACATTTCCTACTAGTAAGGACTAGCTATAGTGCAGACCAGCTGGCTAGGATGTATATCTACATCATTGTTAGATTGTATGGTGTCACAGTGTCTATAGTATCAAACAGAGGGTTGGTGTTTACTTCTCACTTCTAGCAGGCTCTACAGCGTGGTTTAGGTACTAGAGTGGATTTTAGTTCAGCTTTTTACCCTTAGACTGACGGTTAGTCAGAGCGCACCATTCAGGTGTTAGAGGATATGCTTAGGACGTGTTATTGATTTTTGATCATGGTGGGACAAACACTTACCTTTGGCAGAGTTTGCATATAACAATAGTTACTACTGTAGTATTCAGATGGCACCATTTGAGGCCTTGTATGGCCAGAGGTGTAGATCACCCATTGGATGGTTTAGTTCAGGTTTCAGTGAGGTGTTAGGTTTTAATTTGCTTCAGAATGGCATGGACCAAGTCCAACTGATTCAAAGTAGACTTTTGACTGCCTAGAGTCACCAAAAGAGTTATTCAAATAAGATGGTTAGGCCTCTTGATTTCCCTGTTGGTGATTGTGTTTAGCAGAATGTTTCACCCATGAAGGGTGTTGTGAGATTCGAGAAGAGGGATAAGCTTAGTACCAGATTCGTTGGCCCATTTGAGATTTTGAGGAGAGTTGGCAAGGTAGCCTATGAGTTAGCTTTACTAGTGAGATTATCCTATGTTCATCCCGTTTTTCATGCTTCTATCCTCCGTCAATACATTTAAGATGAGTCCCACATGATTTCTTATAACTTTGTTCAATTAATTCCAGATTTGTCCTTTAAAGATGAACCTATAGCTATATTGAACAGGCAAGTCCAGAAATTGAGATCCAAAGATATACCTCTGGTGAAGGTTCAGTGGCTACACCATTCTATTGATGAGGCAACTTGGGAGTTGGAGTCTGACATGCGAGCTAGATATCCCATACTTTTTTAGGCTTCAGGTACTCCTTTTTTCCTTATGTTTGAGGACCAACACTCTTTTTAGTGGTGAATGATGTACTAACCTAATTGGTTATTTTTGGCATTATTTGTGAAAAATTATAGTTTTACCCTTTCGCAAGTTGAACTATCTTGAACTATTTAATGGTTAGAATTGAAATTCTAAGTTTTAAAAGTTAAAAAAAATAATTTTGGCATTTTTGGAGAATTAAGTTATTGAAAAAGTGTTTTTGTCTCATTTTGAGTTTTGGAGGTTCGATAGAGGACTTGTCAATCCCATTAGCTCAAAAATGTAAGATCTAATCTATGGGTAGTAGATAAAATGAGATTTTTAGGCCTAAAGTTGTGATTTTAGTTATTTTTGAAACCAAATTTTGACTTTGGTCAACATATACATTTGGAACGCTCAAATCAGAATTGCAATAGTTCTATTAATCCCAGATGGTGAAACTAATACTAGAAATGGTCTCAAAATAATATTTGGAGTTTCCTAGGGAAATTTTGGTATTTTAAATTTTAAACTAGTTTTATCGGCTTGCATTGGTAACTGTGGCGAAGAGGCCCTGAAACTGATTTTTGATGATTCTGTTGAGTCTGGATCGCTGTTTTTTTATGAAAACATATCTAGATTGTGAAATTATGAGTTCAGATGACTTTCAGGGGTCCATTCTAAGTAGGTGTAAGGCCCCACCTATGAGAAGTAGGAAAAGAGCAAGAAAAGAGTCCTGAGAATTTTCTTAGTAGTAGTTGTTACGAGGGGACTTACAACCCGCAAAAGGTTCAATAGGCCATATATAATGCTCTTGGGTTGAATTTCAAACTTAGTGAAAATGATAATTTCTAAAGTGGGATGTATGACTTATTAGACAACATGTAAAGTTACTTGCAAGTCATAAGTCATGTCGTCTAATTTGAAGCAGAAAAAAGTTTCTAAAAGTCTAAGATTTCATCAGATAAGACCCTTATCTATGGCCCGTATAATGGACTATGGCTTATAAATGCGGTCTCGTTGTCCTGTTCGGTAAAATCTTTAAAGGGGTAAAGTTGACCATTCTTGTTGTCTAATGCCTATGCTATGCTTTTTTGATCTTGAAAGTGTCACAACCCAAGCTTAGGGCCTAGATGTGACACTACAATAAGAAGTCCGATTACAACACAAACAAGCTTCTTGATTGTAACATGCACACATCCTTGGTTGCAGAAGCAAAATCAAGCAATAGTAAGAGTCAATTAAGTAAAATAGAAAACGGGACTAAGGGAAATCTTTGATAATCATAAAAGCATAAAAAGAGTCAAGCTCATAGCATATACAAAACATAGTATCCAACAATACCTCGAACTTAGAATGGAGCGTGGGCCAAGGTACTTCCCGGGCTCACCCTCATAATAGTATGTATACATCATAAAGAAGTCTCAACATAACATGAAAGAAAAATAGATATCATCTCCGGATGTGAGGACTCACCAAGAGCTAGCTTTGAACGGTCTGACTAGTCACGTGGAGAAGGATGATCAATAGGAGCTCCGATCCCTACGTGGTGACATCATGTAGGCACAAAGTATGTGTTAGTACTTGGAATGTACTAAATATGCAGGGTGCAATGCAACAAGAATCATAAGCATAATAATAAAGATGCATACTCACAGGCAATAGATATGAGCTCAACATGACATGTATGATTAATGCTTAGGTGTAACATGCTTGAGAGTAAATCTATTTGAAGAGCTTATCCCACACACTATCAATACATGAATTAGTCATCCAAATGCCTTGTACTAGAGGGTAAAGAGTATAGCATGAGTCATGACCCCATCTAGTAGGTAGTGGATAGTACATGATATTATGTCTTACAAGAGGGTAGCACTTGCAACATGGTTCATGACCCCTTCACGTAGACATTACATAATGCATCATAATACGTTGTACATGAGGGCAAGGTATACAACATGGTTCATGACTCTTTTATGTAGACATTTTCCCTGTACTAGAGGATGAGGACTACAACATGATTCATGACCCCTTCTTGTAGGCTTCACAATTCACAAGAGCATAAAACATAGCATAAGAGCTTAATGGTTCACTTGTAGATCATAAAGACTCATCATGAAATCACTTGATTTGTCAATCATGGAATAGTTCATCAATAACTTGAGAATTCTTGTCATGTAGTTTTATCAAACACATGGTGGGCTCATGATACTTGATCAAAATCATGCAACTCAAGAATACAAGAAGACTAAAATCAATTCAAAATCAATCCACCAACATTGTAATAAAACCCCCAATTTATGTATCATCAAATCCATATCAAAAGTTCATCATAGTTCATAATCTTCATAGCTCAAATCATACATAGTCTCAATAGACATAAATCCACTCATGGAATATGTTTATCGTATACGTTCATGCTTAATCAATCAATACTTGATAAAGCCCCAACATAATTTATGTTCATGTTTCATAACGAAAGATATCCATGAGTAATACAACTTGAAATCATGCAATTTTACTAAAAAAAGAAAGTTGGTCTCCATGGGTCAAAGGACCCATGGATGAAGCCACATACCTTAAACCTTAAATTTCTTGAAATGAACTTGAATGAGACTCGAAGCTTGAGATAGGTTCTTGAGTTCCAAAATTGAGCTTGAAATCCTTGAATTTGAATGAGAGATTTGATAGTTTTGAAGAGGTTTTAGAGAGGGTTTTGTGAGCTATAAAGTTGAAAAAAAAAAAGGCTAAGTATGGGAGATTTCACATTTGAATGGGCATTGGGCTATTACCCCAGTGCCTTGGGACGAAATAAGAAAACAAAGAAATATCGTACACTGACTCGTGCCCCAAGAACGATGGGGATCACCAAATACACTAGTCCGCATCTCGGTTGCATGGCAGCCTAGCCGCAGATAGACACTAGAAATCAAAAAAATAGCAAAAATTATTTTTTGCTACGGGTCTTCTAAAATCCATATTGTACCCAATTCCAACTCAAAGTTGTCCCCCGATCGAGAATATGAATTGGAATTTTCAAAATCACGTAGGGATTACGTGATTTTGATATACATGGATATTACGATTATATGGAATTCTAAAGCACATGTGGGATGTTTTAATGTCTCCCCCTTGGGAATATTTTTCCTTAAATGTCAAAGGTTTCATGCGTAAGAGAAGTAAACATGAAGTTATCAGCCCGACATGAATGCAACAAATGCACTTAAACATTGTTTTAAAAATTCCCAACTTGAATATCAAAAATCACTATAAACTTGCTAGCATGAACATTTATGCATGCAAAATGATATAAGGGCTAAGACATAAGACTTGAAATCATAGATGGGTACTTTCATGTAATCCTCGGCTCGAGTAGAGTGGAAGAGGTATGGATACTGCTTTTTCATGTGTCCTCGGCTTCCCATGTGGCACTTTCAACGTGTTGATTCTTCCAAAGGACCTTGACAAATGCTACATCTTTGTTCCTCAATCTTTTCACTTGATTATCAAATATCTCAACCAGGACCTCCTCATAGGTCAAAGTACCTTCTACAACATCCACAACTTCTAAGGGAACTATAGTACCTAGGTCACCAACACATTTCCTCAACATAGACATATGGAAGAGCAGATGGACCATATTCATATCGAAAGGCAACTCCAATTCATAGGCAACCTTACCATCTCTCCTCAAAATTCGATAAGGTCTTATAAATCTTGGGCTAAATTTCCCTTTCTTGCCAAACCAGACAACACCCTTCATGGGTGAGACCTACAAGTAAACCCAATCACCAACCTTAAACTTAAGGTCCCTCCTCCTCATATCGGAATAAAACCTTTGTCTACTTTGGGCCATTTTCAACCTCTCCCTTATCAAACTCACCTTCTCCAAAGCCTCCAAAACCACTGGGCCTAACAAAGCCATCTCCCCCACATCAAACCACCCAATCAGGGTTATACAACGCCTACCATATAAAGCTTCAAAGCGGTCCATACAAATGCTAGAGTTGTAGCTATTGTTGTAAGCAAACTCTATAAGTGGAAGATGTTCATCCCAACTACCCTTAAACACCCAAATACCATCTCTAAACATATCCTCAAGAGTTTGGATAGTCCTTTCGGTTTGGATATCTATTTGAGGATGAAAATTTGTGCTAAACTTGACCTTGGTACCAAGACCACTTTGGAAGGATCTCCAAAAATAAGAAGTGAATTGAGCACCACAATCTGAAAAGATAGAAAAGTGTACCCCATGCAGTCTAGCCAACTCATGAATATACAATATGACACAATCTTCACACCATAGGAGGTTTTGATTGGTAGAAAGTGAATTAAACTTTCTCATCCTATCCACAATATCCCAAATAGAATCAAAGTGTTTCCTAGTCCTTGGCAACCCAACCATAATATCCATGTTGATCTCTTCCCACTTCAACGTATGAATTTCAAAGTCTTAGGCTAGGCCACTCGACCTTTGATGTTTAGCATTCACTTGTTAGCAATTATGACAACTGGCTACAAACTTGGAAATATCTCTATTCATACCACCTCACCAATACACCTCCCTCAAGTCTCTATACATCTTTGTGGAATCGGGGTTGAATGAAATAAGATGAATTATAGGCCTCCTTCAAAATCAACTCCCTCAATTCATCAATATTAGGCACACACAACCTACCTTGGTACCTAAGGGCACCATCTCTCTCTTGGGAGAAAACCTCCACCTTGCCATCCATCACCAAAGCCTTCAATTCTAGCAAGGTGGGGTCAAAGGTCTTACATTGACTTGACCTCCTATATAAAAAAAGATTTGGAACAATCAATCACTACTACACCACCATTTTTAACTTCCTTCAACCTGACCCTCAACCTGGCCAATTAGTGAACTTCTCTAGCCACCTCCTTGCCACCAATATCAATATGAGCTAGATTACCCATGAAAAATCTACTTAGAGAATCGTCCACAACTTTAGCTTTGTCGAAATGATAATGCACACTCATGTCATAATCCTTAAGGAGTTCTAACCACCTTCTTTGTCTCAAGTTAAGATCTTTTGGTCTAAACACATATTGGAGACTCTTGAGGTCGGTAAACACATCAACATGAATGCTATATAAATAGTGAAGCCAAATTTTCAAAGCAAACACTCGCTCATGCACCTTAAGTTGCCTAGAGACATATGCTATAAATTTGCCATTTTGCATCAAACAACACCCTAAACAAATTATTGAGGCATCATAATTAACTACAAATCCTTCTAACCCTTCAGATAGAGCGAAGATAGGAGCCAAGATAATCTTTTCTTTCAAAGTTTGAAGACTCTTTTCATATTCATCGGTCCAAATAAACTTTGCCTTTTTTTGGGTCAACATTGTCTTAGGGGAAGCAATAGAAGAGAAAATATTCACAAACCTCTGGTAGTAACCCACCAAAACTAAGTAACTTCTAATATCCTGAAACAACCTCAAAAGTGCCCAAAAATGTGCCTCAGAATGGCCAAAATTTTAAATTCCATATATCTCTAAATACATTTGCTAGTTCAAAAATTCAACTTCATGTTATTGTTCAAGGGGTCAAAATTAGAGGGTAAAAGGTCTAACGCCAATTTTTAGAATAATCGAATCACCATTATAATTTCCCAAAATTTTATTTTCTAGAGACGATCTGCAATAGCACCGCACTGCGCAGATGTCGCGGACACGCTTAATTTAGCCTCCGCAATAGGTCCGTATCACAGACTTGTGTATTTTGCTGCCAATGATTTCTATCTCAGTTGGGCCTAACTGTTCCCAAACATGTTTTTATCTATAGTTATCCAAATTTCACCCTTATATCATCCTAACATTTTCCAATACTACCCAAAACACTTAGCCTTATTTTCTCTCCGAAATTAAAATCTTAAACCCCTCATTCGGAACTAAGGTTTCCTTCAAGCTTCAAGACTCTATTTTCAATTTTCACCAAGAGCTTCACCAAAGCTAAGGTACGTAGGTTTTAGCAATTGCGTCATTCCACCCGTGGTTCCCTAATCCCCTTTTTACTCACTTGACATGATTTAAAGTTGATTTCACAAATGGGTTTACTGTTATGAACATGTCTATGAACTATGTTAAAAGCTATGTAAAGCTGTGACTGTTTTGTTATGTTTTGAGTTATAAATCTTGGATCTAATATGTGATTTGATGAGGTGTTTTGATATATATTGCTTCAGGGTACTGTAAGGTGTTAATTGATAGTTTTATAATGGATTTTCCTGCATGATTTCATCTCTAAATTGTATTGTTTTATACTATCATTTCACATGTTAAATAAAATGTCTAGTTATGGCTTCTTGAGGAATTGAAGGTCCAAAGCATGAGATATGATATAATTAACGTTATGACGATGGAATAAGGTTATGTATATGATAAATCCAATATAAAGTATTGCATTAGACCATGCCCAATACGGTAGGTCCAAGAACTAGAATAACCAAGATGGGGATTTCTACTCATTAACCGAGGGAAGGGTTTGTACTTCTCCACCTAGTTGTCACAAGACCGTACTTTGAACCCTGACGATCTGTGCGGCCTAGCAAACTTACCACGTTCAAGTTGCTAGTCAGCCTAACCCCCGAAGCTTAGCAGAACTTAGAAAGACTAAGCTTATGAAAACTTGACGAAGGAACTTGGAACTTGGAGGAAAAGAACTTTGTATTAGAGCTTTGAAGGCTTTTTACAAGGCTTGATTGCTTTGTGATTTCTTGCCCCAAGTCTAAATGGACGGCCAGGATCAATTTGATCCGATGGCTACAAATTGTTGGCCTAGAATGTTCTACCAAAATATCTTGGATATTTACAAGATAAAGAGAACTCTAGCCTA